>JAJEJO010000942.1:148740-175439 GCA_020662805.1 Glaucomys volans | reverse complement strand
TGAAGGGCATCTAGGTTGATTCCACAATCTAGCTATTGTGAATTGAGCAGCTATGAACATTGATGTGGCTGCCTCACTGTAGTAATCTGATTTTAAGTCCTTTGGGTATAGGCCAAGGAGTGGGCTAGCTGGGTCAAATGGTAGATCCATTCCAAGTTTTCTAAGGAATCTCCACACTGCTTTCCAGAGTGGCTGCACCAACTTGCACTCCCACCAGCAATGTATGAGTGTACCCTTTTCCCCACATCCTCGCCAACACCTGTTGTTGCCTGTATTCTTAATAAAAGACATTCTAATTGGGGTAAGATGAAATCTTAAGGTGGTTTTGATTTGCATTTCTCTTATAACGAGGGATGTTGAACATTTTTTCATAATCTGTTGATTGCTTGTAGATCTTCCTCTGTAAAATGTCTGTTCATTTCCTTGGCCCATTTATTGATTGGGTTATTAGTGTTCTTGGTGTAAAGATGTTGGAGTACTTTGTAGATTCTGGAGATTAGTGCTCTATCTGAAGTGTGTGTGGAAAAGATTTTCTCCCACTCTAAAGGCTCTCTCTTCACATTGCTGATTGTTTCCCTTGCTGAGAAAAAGCTTTTTAGTTTGACTCTATCCCAATCATTGATTCCTGCTTTTATATCTTGCGCTTTGGGAGTCATGTTAAGGAAATCTGGTCTTAGGCCAACGTGATGCAGATTTAGACCTATTTTCTCTTCTATTAGGTGCAGAGTTTCTGGTCTAACTTCAAGGTCCTTGATCCACTTTGAGTTGAGTTTTGTACAGGGTGAGAGATATGGGTTTAGTTTCATTTTGCTACAAATGGATTTCCAGTTTTCCCAGCACCATTTGTTGAAGAGGCTGTCTTTTCTCCACTGTATGTTTTTGGCTCCTTTGTCAAGTATGAGATACCTGTATTTCTGTGGGTTTGTCTCTGTGTCCTCTGTTCTGTACCATTGATCTACCTGTCTATTTTGGTGCCAATACCATGCTGTTTTTGTCACTATTGCTCTGTAGTATAGTTGAAGGTCTGGTATTGTGATACCCCCTGCTTCCCTCTTCTTACTAAGGATTGCTTTAGCTATTCTGGGTCTCTTATTTCTCCAAATGAATTTCATGATTGCTTGCTCTATTTCTATGAGGTCCATCATTGGGTTTTTAATTGGAATTGCATTGAATTCGTATAGCACTTTTGGAAGTATGGCCATTTTGACAATATTAATTCTGCCTATCCGAGAACATGGGAGATCTTTCCATCTTCTCAGATTCTCTTTAAATTCTTTCTTTCGTGTTCTGTAGTTCTCATTGTAGAGGTCTTTCACTTCTTTTGTTAGATTGATTCCCAAGTATTTTATTTTATTTGAGGTTATCGTGAATGGGGTAGTTTTCCTAATTTCTCTCTCAGAGGATGCATCACTTACGAATAAAAATGCATTAGATTTATGAGCATTAATTTTATATCCTGCTACTTTACTGAATTCATTTATGAGTTCCAGAAGTTTTCTGGTGGAATTCTTAGGGTCTTCTAAATAGAGATCATGTCATCAGCAAATAGGGAGAGTTTGAGCTCTTCTTTTCCTATTCGTATTCCTCTAATTTCTTGGGTCTGTCTAATTGCTCTGGCTAGAGTTTCAAGAACAATGTTGAATAGTAGTGGTGAAAGTGGGCATCCCCGCCTTGTTCCAGTTCTCAGGGGGAATGCTTTCAATTTTTCTCCATTTAGAATGATGTTGGCTATGGGCTTAGCATAGATAGCCTTTACAATGTTAAGGAATGTCCCCACTATCCCTATTTTTTTCTAGTGTTTTCCGCATGAATGGGTGCTGTATTTTATCAAATGCTTTCTCTGCGTCTATTGAAATAATCATGTGGTTCTTGACTTTAAGTCTGTTGAATTACATTAATTGATTTCCGGATGTTGAATCAACTTTGCATCCCCGGGATGAAACCCACTTGATCATGGTACACTATCTTTTTAATACGCTTTTGTATGCGATTCGCTAAAATTTTGTTAAGAATTTTTGCATCTATGTTCATTAGAGATATGGGTCTGAAATTTTCTTTCCTCGATGTGTCCTTCTCTGGTTTTGGTATCAGGGTGATATTAGCTTCATAGAATAAGTTTGGAAGGGTTCCCTCCTCCTCTATTTCATGAAATACTTTGAGGAGTATTGGAATGAGCTCTTCTTTGCAGGTCTTGTAGAACTCGGCTGTGAATCCATCTGGTCCTGGACTTTTCTTTGTTGGTGGGCTTTTGATGACTTCTTCTATTTCATTGCTTGAAATTGATCTATTTAAGGTGTGTATGTCCTCCAGATTCAGGTTGGTTGGCTCATATGCCTCTTGGATCCTAGTGATGTCTTCCAGGTTTTCTATTTTGTTGAAGTATAAATTTTCAAAGTAGCTTCTTATTATGTTTTGTATTTCAATTGTGTCTGTTGTAATATTTCCATTTCCATCACGAATTTTAGTAATTTGGAGTTTTTCTCTCCTTCTCTTCATTAGCATGGCTAAGGGTTTATCAATTTTGTTTATTTTTTCAAAGAATCAACTTTTTGTTTTGTCAATTTTTTGAATTGATCCTTTTGTTTCAATTTCATTGATTTCAGCTCTGATTCTGATTATTTCCTGTCTTCTACTACTTTTGGTGATGATCTGTTCCTCCTGTTCTAGGGCTTTGACCTGTAATGTAAGGTCCTTGATTTGTTGACTTTTCATTCTTTTGTTAAATGTACTCCTTGCAATGAATTTTCCTCTTAGCACTGCCTTCATAGTGTCCCAGAGATTTTGATATGTTGTATCTTTGTTCTCGTTGACCTCTAAGAATCTTTTAATTTCCCCCCTAATGTCTTCTGTTATCCATGGATCATTCAATAGCATATTATTTAATCTCCAGGTCTTGGAGTAGTTTCTGTTTTTAACTTTATCATTGATATCTAATTTCATTCCCTTGTGATCTGATAGTATACAAGGTAGTGTCTCTATGTTTTTGTAGTTGCTAAGAGTAGCTTTGTAGCATAACATATGGTCTACTTTAGAGAAGGACCCATGAACTGCTGAGAAGAAAGTGAATTCGCTTTTTGACGGATGGAATATTCTATATATGTCTGTTAAGTCTAAATTAGCAATTGTGTCATTGAGTCCAGTTCGTTGTTCAATTTTTGCTTGGAAGATCTGTCCAACGGTGAAAGAGGAGTGTTAAAAGTCCCTCAGTATTATTGTGTTTTGGTCTACTTGACTCCTGAAGTTGAGAAGGATCTGATTGATGTACATGGATGCACCACTGTTTGGTGCATAAATATTTATGATTGTTATGGCTTGCTGATTTATGCTTCCTTTAAGCAGTATGAAATGTCCTTCTTTATCCCTTCTGACTAACTTTGGCTTGAAGTCTGCTTTATCTGAAATGAGGATGGAAACCCCTGCTTTTTTACTCAGTCCATGTGCATGGTATGCTTTTTCCCAACCTTTCACCTTTAGTCTTTGGGCATGTTTTTGTATGAGATGAGTCTCTTGAAGGCAGCATATTGTTGGGTCTTTCTTTTTAATCCAATCTGCCACTCTGTGTCTTTTGATTGATGAGTTTAGGCCATTTACATTCAGGGTTATTTTTATTTTGTTTTTTTAATTTTTTTTTTTTAGTTGTTGATGAACCTTTATTTTATTCATTTATTTATATGTGGTGCTGAGAATTGAACTCAGTGCCTCACACATGCTAGGCATGTGCTCTACCACTGAGCCACAGCCCCAGCCCCAGGGTTATTATTGAGATATGACTTGTATTTCCTGTCATTTTAGCTTCTTGGGAGTTTTTAGCTTAACTTTGTTTCTCCTTTGATTGACTCTTTCTTTAGGGTAATTCCTCCCCATGATGACTGAGATTGTTGTTTTTCATTTCTTCCTCTTCAAATATTTTGTTGAGAATGTTCTGTAGGGCAGGCTTTCTCTTTGTGAGTTCTTTAAGTTTTTGTTTATCATGGTAGGATTTTATTCATCATCAAATCTGAAGGTAAGTTTTGCTGGGTATAAGATTCTTGGTTGGCATCCGTTTTCTTTCAGAGCTTGAAATATGTTGTTCCAGGCCCTTCTTGCTTTTAGGGTCTGGGTTGAGAAATCTGCTGATATCCGTATTGGTTTCCCCCTGTAGGTAATCTGATGCTTTTCTCTTGCAGCCTTTAAAATTCTATCTTTGTTCAAATCTGCTGATATCCGTATTGGTTTCCCCCTGTAGGTAATCTGATGCTTTTCTCTTGCAGCCTTTAAAATTCTATCTTTGTTTTGTATGTTAAGTATTTTCATTATAATGTGCCTTGGTGTGGATCTGTTGTAATTCTGTGTGTTTGGTGTCCTGTAAGCTTCTTGCAATTGATTTTCCATCTCATTCATCATATTTGGGAAATTTTCTGATAATATTTCCTTGAACAGATTATTCATTCCCTTGGTTTGTATCTCTGTGCCTTCCTCAATCCCAATAACTCTTAAATTTGGTCTTTTTATGATGTCCCATATTTCTTGGAGGTTTCGTTCATGATTCCTAACCATCTTCTCTGTTTGTTCGACTTTGTTTTCAAGATTAAATATTTTGTCTTCATTGGCTGAGGTTCTGTCTTCCAAGTGATCTATTCTGTTAATTATGCTTTCTATTGAGTTTTTAACTTGGTTGATTGTTTCCTTCATTTCCTTGTTTCCTTCAAGGATTTCTGTTTGTTTGTTTTTTTTCAGAATTTTTATCTCTTTATTGAAATGATTTTTTGCTTCTTGCAATTGCTCTATTAGCTGATTATTCATAGCCTGAATTTGCTCTCTCGTCACATCATTCTCTTCTCATATCATTTTAATTATGAACATTCTCAACTCCCTTTCTGTCATTCCTTCTACCATGCTGTCTTTGGGTTCTCTTGTATATCATCTAGGTTTGTTTGGGACACTTTCTTCCCATGTTTTCTCATGTTGCTTGTGTATCTTCCCCTCTATAATGCGAATCCGAGGGATTGCAATTTCCCTGTGAAGACTTAAAGTGTCCCTGCAGATTTCCAGTAACTCACCTGATGTTTGAGCAATGCTTGATCAAGCGGTGACCCAAGAAAGGTGCTGTCCCACTACCTCCAGTTTGGGAATGATCAATGCTTTTGGGCAGAGGCAGCCTGGTGTTGATAGACAATTAGATACAGCAAGGTGCTAGACCCCAGGCCAGGGTGTGAATCTGGGCACTAGACCAAGTTGGAGTCGGGGCACAGAACTGTGCTCAGTGATGGAGACACTGGGCTTGAGAGCCCAGGCAGGCCTGAGCTCCTCGCTGTGGGCTCAGGCGGTGGCAGGTGGTTTCTGTCTCCCAGGGATACTGTAAAATGGCACCAAAGGCCTTAAGCTCCCCGCTGGAGTCAGCAACTCCAGCCGCTCCAGGCCAGACCTCCCCAAGAGCCACCATGCTGTGGCTCGGAAGACCGGACCTCAGCTCTGAGGACTCAGGCAGCCGGAGATGGTCGCTCTCTGCCAGGGAAGCTGCAAAGTGGCACCGAGGGGTCCAAACTCCCTGCTGGAGCCAGTGACTCCAGCGGCTCCCGGCCAGACCTCTCCAGAAGCTGTGGCGCAGTGACTTGGAAGACCGGACCTCCTTCTTTAACTTCTATAGGTATGCAGAGATTAGACTGGGGCTAAAATTGCTGGTGTTAAGTCGATCAGTTTTATATATGGTAAGATGTGTCGAGTATATTTTATTTGTTCTTGCTGTCCATTATACCTGTCCAGGACTGCTATTTCCATCTGATCAGCCTTCTAGTACATTTTAAGAAAAGGCAAACAGTTAATTCAATCAAGTGCTTACTTTATACAATTGAAGTGTAAATCACTCTGCAACATATAGGTGCACAGAAGTGAATAAGAAATGCTGGGGGAGGTGAACATGGGTATGATTACAGTCGAGCATTGTGAAGAGAATGGTGGAATCTTGTATGGATTGTTCTGAGAGTACAAAGAAAGGACAACTAGTATTTGTCATACATTAGATAAATACAAGAAAAGAAAATTCATCAAGTGATATCGCTTCTTGGCCTAAGTAGGTAAATCAAATTAAGCCTGTTTCCTTCAAAGCATTTATTTATTTCCTTAAAGCATTTATTTCTGTGGATGACATTGACAGGAATTATGTGGAAAGACCACCAGGCTATACAGGACTGGCTGCAGTGGCAGGGCATGCAGAACATTTGGCATTTGGTATAGTGGAGGGTATTTGCATTTGCTGATATCTCAAAAGGTGATGATTCTTTGACACGTGTGTCTCTACATTTTCTGTAATTAAAAGAATTAATTATATATATTAATTAATTTTGGCTTTATATCTAGACTTAAGGTCTTCTTGGTGATGGAATAAAAATTCATATATATATATGTGTGTATGGAATATACATATATATACTCCAATTCAGAATTTTCTAATTCATTTCAAAGCTAAAAAGGAGAGTAGAAGAAACTTGTTCTGCCAGTACGAAGTTATATTCTAAAAGTAATTTAAACCTTGTGATATTGGTGCAAGAATGGATAGGTAGAGCAAATAAATGATTCAAAGACAACTTGAATTTATATAATAACTTTATATGTGCTAAGGGAGGCATCATAAATTGACGAAGAGAATAATACATATTACATTGTTTGGGAAAGTTGCTATTTGGAAAGAAATGTTAACATATTCTTTCTTTGTAAAAAAGTCTACATCAAAAAGCAATCCCTAATGATTAAGATTCAAACGTTAATGCACCCCACAAGGTAATACATATGAGCGATCACCTGATCTTTGGTTGGTAAGATGACATCCCATTGCTCTTGGAATAAAGTTTAAATTTTT
This sequence comes from Glaucomys volans, assembly GCA_020662805.1. Taxonomy (NCBI): domain Eukaryota; kingdom Metazoa; phylum Chordata; class Mammalia; order Rodentia; family Sciuridae; genus Glaucomys; species Glaucomys volans. Next base: position 168,604 of record JAJEJO010000942.1, on the reverse strand, counting down.
AATACAGTTCAGGAGTCTTTCTGGCCTCTGCCTTTTTCCCCTTCTGGTTTAGAACTGCTTTCCCTCTTGCTTTACACTCTCTATCAGCAGGCTTATAGTCTCAGTCCCGGGGATGTGCCACCTGCTACACTTGCCTGAGCTACTACTTTGGGTGGCTATGTCTCCTGCACACCCACCCCCATTCCTGGTTTCTAAGCCTGTTTTCTTGAGCCAGCTTCACCTGTTTTTTATGTTTTATTTAGTGCTAAATGCTTTTGCAGTGTGATTGCACAACATTTTGAACTATTCCCTTCATAACAATTCTCACTTATGGAATGGCAAGCTGGGGATGGAGTCCTCACTGCACTGTAATGTGCAGGAGCGCACAGGCCATTTCTGTCTGGCTTACTGTTGTCACTCTAGTTCTAACCACTCTTCAATGCACATTTGCCACTTCAAACTATTACACCAAGCAAATTAAATAGCAGAAGAAATTGAAGAAAATAGAGATAGGATTAGATAAAAATTAAAACAGTAACAACAGCAAGCCTCTTTTAGTATCATTTTAAGAGATAACTGATTTCACAATGGTAGAATGAAGGTTTTCCCACTGTTTTTCTCTGTACACAAAGCACAAGAGAGCAAACAGAACATGTCTTCTCTGATATTCCATGAGAAGCAGAAGAATGAATGATATGTTAATCCATGGCACAAAGGAAATTAAAGTTAAGTGCCAGCAGACTGTGGTATTGATTGGAAAGCCTACAATTTACCCCATATGCCTCTTCATCCATGGAAGTGGAGGTACCAGTCACTGAGGAGGTGAAAACTCTGTGTGTGTGTGCGTGTGTGTGTGTGTGTGTGTGTGTGCATGCACAGATGTGTTCATTATGGGAATTTCTTCAAATCTTTTTAAAGAACAGTTAAGCCCCCAGATGCTTACTCCCTACTCAAAATAAGCTAATGACTCTGAAGGAATGGAACCAGAGTGGTGAGAGGGAATAGCAGGCACAGAGAGAGGGTAGTCTGGGGACAAAAACAGATGAACTATTTGTGAATCTTCTCTTTGAACAGTGCCCAGCCAGGCTGATTCTTCCCCAAAAAAGAGTTGAGAGAAGATATCCTTTGGAAAAAAAACTTTTACCACTGCACTACAAAGGAAAGACCAGCAGGTAATAATATTTTCATATCTCCATTGAGAAAGCCATTGGTTGACAGATGACCTTACATCAACACATACCACTTGATAGACCTTCCTTTACCTCCAGACCCAGAGATTTCAGTCTGTACTGCAGTGACTCAGAGAAATGCAGACTGGCAAGAGTCATTGACATTTGAAGAAGTCTCTGACATGCAACAAAGAGATTAAGGCAGCCAGTAAGTAACTAGCTAAATAAATAAATATGTGGGAGATTTGGAATAAACAGAAGATGTAGGAAGAAGGTTTTAAGAAAAAAAACATTAATAATTTTAAGGAGTCAAGATAATGTATTACATTCATGAAACAGGAATAAGATATTATAGAATAGATTAGTTAGCAGAAAAAAAGGGGAGGAGGCTTTAAAATTTTTTATATTTGTTTCAAATTAAAATCAAGAGCTATTTATTTAGTCAACAAGCATGTATTGGATGCTACTATGCACTAAGCAATGGTCCAGGCACCAATGATAGGCAAGGCCTAGCCCCCTGACAGCTCACATTGTATCAATAAAATTAGAAGATAATTGAATGCCTCTACAAGTAAACCAGAGAGAGACCATCATCTTCATGATAAATACTATGGAGAAGAATGATGGGGTAAGAAAGATTGATCACCTGGATTAAGGGGTTGCTCTTTTATAAGGGGTGGTCAAGGAAGTCCTTACTGCTCACATAACATTTGTGCAGAGACCTGAAGCAGTTCAGATAGAAAGCCACAAGAGTACTTGAGGCAAGAGTGCTCCAGATAGAAGGAAAAGCCAATGCTACATCCCTGAAGTGGGGCTATGCCTAGCTCCCAGGCAAGCAGGCTATTGGAGTAGGAGGTTATAGGACCTTTGGGAAATCAGAAGTGACACAGCCTAGATTGTGTAAAGCACACCCATCAGACCCAAAGGCCTGTACCACAGAGAACATTTTTCAATAACTCCTGTACTCCCTCAAATGAAATCTATATTAAGAGTAGGACTAGATTACATACCAATTTTTTTTCAAAAAGGTACACTTATACATTGATGTTGGGGTTGCAAATTTGTACAAACTAGAAAGCAGTGTGGATATACCTCAAAAGACTAGGAATGAAACCACTACATGACACAGCTATCTCACTCTTCAGTGTTTATCCAAATGAATAAAATAAGCTTATTATAGTAATATATCCATTTCAATGTTTATATTAGCGCAACTCACAATAACTAAATTTTGAAATCAACCAAGATGACCGTCAATCAATGAAGAGATTGAGAAAATGTGTTATACACACACAATGGAGATTTACTCAGTCATACAAAGAATGAAATAATGGCATTTGTTGGTAAATGAATGGCAATGGAGAAAATCATGTTAAGTGAAATAAGCCAGATTTAGAAAATCAATAGTCCAATGTGGAAGTTAGAGCAAAGTAAGGAAAAGGTAGTGGGAAAGGAATAGGCTAACATGAAGGCAGAAGTTCAATCAGTAGACTAGAAGAAGGAGAATGAGAGGGAGGGAGGGAGGAAAAAAGGGAAGAAGAAGAAATATGGAATTAATTTAACAAAACCATGTTATTTACATATATAAATGTACTAAAAATAATTTCACTTTCATGTATATGTAGAAAATACCAATCAAAAATAAATAAATAAAAGAGTGAGAGGAACATCAAGAGGAGAGGAAGGGAATGGGAGAGGGAGGAGGAAGGAAAGGGAAGATATGGATTGAAATAAAATTCCTTCCATGTACTATTTTGTCAAAATGAACTCAAGTACTATAAATAATTATAATGCTCTAGTAAAAAGACCTTATGCAATTTCCTTATAGTAGCACATGTGAAAAGTTACTAAAATATATATAAACTCTAGGGTCTGATTATGAAAATGTAATGAAGTAGTCAAATGCTTGACCTTTAGTTAGAATCAGCATGAACATGACCAAAATGTAGACTGATAACAGTTGTTATACAGGGATGACTCAAATGTCATAAGTGATGATGTCATTGAGGCCACAACTGTGTGAAAAAAGTCATGATAGCAATGATGACATGATCATTTCTTTTATCTTCTTGGTGAATTATTAATGAAGTGATATATAGTGTCCAAAGGCACACGGAAAGCTATGTAGGGAGCAGGAAGATTCTTTGGTGTGGGTAGAATGTCTGGCAGTTCTCACTGGAGCAGAAGGGTGGCCAATCATGGTGACAGTGAAACCCCCATGGAATTTTACATAAGGCTCCTTTCATTGCATTGCCACCTCCATTAGGAAACACCAATGGGAAACTTTGAAAGACATTTTAGAGGTTTCAGCACTTATTTGCAGTCATATGGAAAGGCACTGGAAGATTTTCATCAGAGAATGTGATCCAACTGATGTTTTAAAAGATCTCTCCTTCTATGTTGAAAACAGTCCACAATAAATGTAGTGTCAGCAGGATTTGTGTGTGTGTGTGTGTGTGTGTGTAACAGGATTTACTGAATTGCATATGAAAAATAATAAAAATGGAAGACTTGAGAATGACAAAATTAGCCACTAGGGTTCTCCAAGGCAGTGTTCCAATGCACTGTCCATGATTCTTTGATTTCTTTTTTCCTTTTTTTTTTTTTCTTTGCATGAAGGCCAATCCAAAGTTGTTGGTTTTTGTTTTTGTTTTGTTTTTAATTTGAAAATATCTTTATTTTTCATTTAGTAGAAGAATGGCTTCGATGGATATGGCATTTTTTATTTTATTACTTTAATTTTATTGGCTCTTTTAGTTATACATGGCAGTAGAATCCACTTTGATGTAATTTTACAAGCATATGATATATTTTATTCTAAATCATGCCTCAATACCTCCCCTTCGCCTTCCCCCTCCCCACCCTCTGTTGATCTTTCTGCCATTTACCCATAGTTATTTTTTTAAATTAATTTCTCATTGATGTACACGATGTTGAGATTCACAGTAGTCCATCCACATATGTACATAGGAAAGTTATGTCAGATTCAAAGTTGTTGGATTTTGAAAAGATATGCTGTTTGTTTATCATTTGTCTTCTAACTTATGTGTCCTTCACTTTTTCTTTCCATGTGTCATCCAGAGCCATCAATGGAGACAGGATTTCTGGCTATATAATATGACACTGACTTATCCAGTATTCCTGTAATGAAGGTTTTCTCAAGGTCCACTACTGCAAATCTCATTAACCTGACCAACATACCCTTCTTCCACTACCTGATCATCTTACCACCGCACAGCTGATAAACTGTAAAAAGAGGTAAAATGAATTTTCTAATCCCCAAGGGAACAGGGTCAGAGCTACATAAAACCTATTTTTCCATGCATACAAGTTCATCACTAAAAACAGAAAATAATTTAAAAAATTAAGAGAGCCATTCTATGACAATCAGTGTTTCTAAAATTCTTCCAATTTACAGAAGAGAAGAACCAACTTGTTTTACTGGTTGGATGAAAGAATTGAACTAAAAATAATCTTCAGTGGGTACTAAATTTCCTTCAAATAATATTTTATCTGTAAAATTCATGTAAATTTTGCATTATAATCCACATTATTTCCATTTTTTAAAAATAGAAAATATTTTTAGTTCATTGCTATTAAATAAAATTTATGCACTGAGTAGATGTATTATTTTAATCCTGTAGCTTCCTATACACATACCCCCTGTGTGTGCTGCAAGAGTAACCTAAACATGGGACTTTTTTATTGGATTCGTTCTAAAAGAAGACAGTAAAATAGGCAAATTTAGCAGAGTCTAATGGAATCTTTATTTTAAACAGGGGCAGGCAGAGTAAAGGAAAACCAACATAGACTGAAATGGGTTGAATGCCAGCCTCCCCAAAAGATACATCCATGTCCTGACCCCTGAATCTGTGAATACTGCCTTATAAGGAGGAAGACTGGATGCTGCCGTATGTGGTAACAGACGTAATTAAGAGATAATCTGAGATTAGGTGGGTTGGCCCTTTGTGCCTCCACAAGTGTACTTGTAAGAAAGAGGTAAAAGGGGGGTGACAGACAATAGAGAAGGTGGCAGTGTGAAGACCGAAGACAGGCAAAGTCTGCAGTGGTATGCCTTCAAAGCATGAAATGCAGACTTTTAACATCATTAGAGACTATTGAACTCTGAAAGTATAAGAGAAGAATTTCCTGTTTTAAGTCACCCAATTTCATGGCAGTACTAGGGCAGCCCATGGAAATCAGTCTAGAAACTCTTGGCTAGTTGTCTTGAGGAACCATTGGCATCACTGGGTCTGAAGTGCCAGAGGAAAGGAGTGGCTACCAGCACTGCAGATGGAGCTCTTGTGAAGTCCTAGGAGAGCACTACCTGAAAAGTGCAGTAGCCTTTACTAGAGAAATGTTCCCACAGAAAATGATCAGGGTTGAATGAGGCAGACATTATTACCCTATATTCCTGTATGATTACATGACCAGTGTGACTCTGCACCATGCACAGTCAGAGGAATGAGAAGTTATGCTCCATTTGCATTCTACTGTCATGCATAGCTAGAGCAAATTTAAAAATTAAAAAAAAAAAGAAAAGAAAAAGAAAATGATGAGGGTTGATGGGGGAATACACTGAGCTCTTCCTCCCTCCATCATCCTTGGGTGTTTTCTTAAACACCAATTGAAATCAAAGACCTGGGATGAGGGGAATCTCTTTGATGCAACCTATAGAAATCAGCTTCCCTAGAGAGAGCAGAGTGGAGCAGGACTGAGGGTGGATCTAGCAGGGTGAACGAAAATATCTACAGCAATTTGTAGTCCAGTTTGATAACTTGTATGATGAAAAGACTAATGCCTTAAGAGTCAGGAGACTTGGATTCTAGTTTTTCTGCCTTTGACTATCTGCATATTCAATTATCTTTATGCTTCATTTTCCAATCTATTAAAACATGACATTTGTTTTAAACATTTCGAAGTTGGAGAGCTGGTGATGTCCCAGGGGTCATTAACCATTCAGAAGCTCAGAAAGGGAAAGAGGCGTGTGACACATGACTAGCCAGGCTGAAGCAGGGACATAATCTCACATGTTTTAGGGCACAGAATCATTTTTGGGTTTTGTGGAACAAAACTGCTGTGGTATTCTAAAACTTCAGAGAAGAGGAAAGTGCCACACAAATATGAAGTGAGGGAAAGAAAGTCCCCTTCTTGGAGGCTGTTGGAGGTAGGTGGACTCATTTCCTGGAAAATATTGTGATTTTGTTTCTGTGCCTTTCAATTGTTTTGTTCTCTACCTGTCCTTTCCTATCCTCTACTCCATCTCATATCTTAGTCCTCATTTGAATTCAGTTATCTTTTTCTTAGTGATTCCTTTCCTGAGCAAACCAAGCAGACTTAATTTTAAAATTATATTGGCCAACTATGTGCTTTGTACATTTCTCTGTTATTTCAACTATTTCCCTGTGTTGGCATCATTCTATGACATGCTTGACTCTACTCTTTGACAGTAAGCCTTTGAAGGCAAGGAATATATTGCATTTTTCTTTACCTTCAATTTTTAGTGCAGTGCCTGTTACCTAGTGGGTCCTCAGTATTATTACTGAGTGCATAAAATAAATAATAAAGAAATACCTAAATTTTGTAAGGGTATTTTTTTTTCAGAAGCTAGATGCACCCAACTATTTCTCTGATGTGCTTAGATTCACTTTAGGATTTAGAAATAGGTCAGTCAAAATTTATTAATCCAGGCTGTCTCTTTGTTTATCCTGACATGTTCTGTTCTCTAAAGTGTTCTTGTAGTATCCTGGACAAACCCTGACCTAGAATATATCACAGTGCATAAAATTCTTTTTGTGAGTTCACTTTACTATACTGGGAGCCCCTAAAGACTGAAATATGTCTTGTTACATTTCTGGCACAGATCACAATACTCCAACACAGCAAAATCCATTAAGGTTTATTAAAATTAACCGAATGTCTACATAATTGAGTTTAACTTATTTTTCTCAATTGCCATAACACTCTAAAAAAATGACTACATGAATTTTTATCAGTGTTTGATGTTTCCAATGTTATGATGAAACTTAATAAAAAATAATGGAGCATTTGCAAAGTTTACTTTTGAAGGGGTTCTAGGGAACAACTGAAAGAGTCATTCCCTGCAGTGACTGACTCCAGGGATCAGTGAAGAGCTGGTCTGCATTGGAATCCTGAGAGACATGCCAAATGCATGAGCAAATAGATAGTGCTTTTAAAGGGAGCCCCAAATTGAAAGTCTTTGGGGTAGGTGAGCATTAATTTGTGCCCAGGCTGCTTCTCAACTAGGCATCTCTGTGTTACCTGCTGCAAGGTGATTAGCAGCAGGGATTATTTAATTTGACTACAGGTAATGTCTCTCTCCAGCAACAGGAGACAGTCAGCTAATCTTTACAAGGCATGGATCCTCTCACATAGTAGTCCATTTGCTCCTCCTAACAGCCCTGTAAGGAAATTACTTTACTCTTAATTTATATAAGGAAAATGAGGCTTGGAAAGTTTAAGTGACTTGCTCAGGATCACATGGCAATGCTCCCCTGATGTAAAGGTGAGGATGATTCCACTACAGCATGCTGATGTCTCCACTGAAAGTCCTGGAAGCATGCCAGTCTCTCAATGGATTCAGGACACAGAAGGATAAGAGTCCTCCTTCACCTCTGGTTAATAGAGACAAATGTTAAAGAAAAGGAAGCCTGGGTAACCAAGGGCTCAATCCCCAGCTTAACATTCTGGAGATTATGATGTAGCCTTTGTCCTTTAGTAAGTTTTTAATTTAGTCTTATAATGGGGTCTAAAGGCACAGTAAGAAATTCTGAGAGAACCTCCTAAGAGGAAACTCAAAGAATTTTCCTGAATGTGAGTACTTAAATTTTTCCTTGGGTGTCCTCAGTGTTAGATAATGAACAGGAAGTAGAGTAAACCCATAAGAAAATCAGATGCTTAATAAGAGGTGACAGAAATAATGGGAACCTATTGCAGCAGGTTAAGCAATGTATCTTCTACCCTCAGCTTCTTGCCAAGTCTGGGCATTAATCAGTGACTTCATGATTCTAAGTCTCTATGACAAGGTTTCCATCTGTCTTTCAATCTCATTTACCACCAAGTCTCTTACCCTGTTCTCCTCCCTGCCAAGTATATTTGAATTGACATTGAGTGATTCCAAGTGGTAATTTTCCACTGACCAATTTGGCAATGTGGTTGATTGAAGAACAAGGAGTCTGAGAAATGTGCTGAAGACTAGGAGGCAATCCACTGTCAGTGTCTCTGCTAGTGAAATAGTTGAGAATTTCACCACCTCTGACTCCTAACCTGGTCTGGGATTTTTATCTGTGATCTGGTTTAGCTCCATTAAGGAGAAAAGTAGGATGACTTTTGACAGTGTAGTGAATTGTTAGGCTAAAAATCAGAGAAGCAGTGTGTGTGACTCTGAGAGAAGCAAGGAGGTACCACATGATGTCATAACATATCCTTTTGGACCCTTTGTCTTTATGGCATTAGATGGTGGTCACTAGCTTGGGTTTCAAAGACAGAGACTAAAATTCAAATATCTATGTACCCATTTTACAGCTGAATCACCTTGGAAAATTATCTATTCAATTTCAATTTATTCTTGGGTGAGATAATAGTATTTTTGTGTAGGATTTTAAGTATTGATGCCTTGTAATGTGGCAACAATTAGTACCTACAAGCGTTCATCACTACTAGTTTTTAACATACTGCAGTCTTAATATTAGAAGCACACTTCAATATCCTGTGATCTTTTAAAAATTCCAATATACAGGCCAATGAAAATCAATCAAATCTGTACATCTAGTGTTGGGACATAGGTATCAGCATTTTTTAAAATGTCCCTGGGTGAATCTAATATGTGGCCAAAGATGAGAATTACTGTTAAAATTTATTAGTAGTACATAAAATTTCATCTTGTACAGACTCCATTTGGATAAAAATGAATGATGGAATGAAGTTAAATTCTCTTTAAGACCACTTAGTGCTTTTCACAATATTCCCGTTTTATAAATGAGCAAACCAAAGGGCTCAGGATACTAACCTGATGTTACAATGATGCTGTGACTCCACAGCAGTGTTTTCAAATTTTGTTTAATGTGATTTTCAGTATAATTAAGCTCCCAACTTTTTGGCCTAGATTTGTGGCCTCCTACTTGGATTTAGTTAAAGAAGTCACCTTCTTTGATAAGTCCTAGAAATAAGCATTTCAGAAGCATTCATGATGATCATTCCCTGTTCTTTCCCATTGTCACACACCTAATAGTTGATTAGAATAGATAATATGGTTATTAGATGGACAGAGATCTGGGGTTAGATGTGAGTACAGAACCTGTTCCTCTTATTTCCCAGGTGGCCTTAGGCAAGTCACTCACCCTTCCTGAACCCTCTGCTCTTTATCTGTTAAATAATAAGACTTAGGAAATTCTGATTATTTCATCGTCAGTTTTTAAAGGTTAAATGTGATTAAGCACATTATTGAGAACTCCTCATAATTTTTTCATGTTTTCCAATGTAGAGTCAAGATGATCCAGATATAGTTGAGTAAGGAAGTAAAAGGTGGAGTCTTCTCTAATCCTTGTGAACTGGATTAGTTTCAAAGGTCATGGAGAAAAAGATTTATTAAAGATAAAGAAGACCAGTGGCAATGGTGGGGATCTGCAAATCTTCCACTAAGGAGTTTCCCAATCAGTGACCCAAAATAGCTATTAATATGGTAAAATATCTCTTAGAAGTGGGACAGTGAAGAAGGATCTATGCTGACCAGAGCTGTAGGCCCTCCCCTCTGTCCTAGAGCCTAATCCATACTCCAGGTTCATGTGATGAGATTAATGATTTTGTGGGACAAGAAGTGAAGAGGGATAGTTGTTCTTGCACCATCCTCCCTTTTCCTGGAGTCATTCCTGGTTGCCAGGGACTAGGGAGGTTCTTGGAAGAAAACTTGCCATAGTGCTCTGAGATTTACTGTAGATACAAGATTCTAGGACCTGAAATGATTCAGCAGTGGCCTCAGGAGACATAGTGGGTCTGCTGATGGTCATGAATCTGTTTGAAAGTGATGTTGGAGTTGCTGTGCCCAATAGTAACAGCCCTCCGAGAAATGCTTAGGTCCAGATCCCCAAAGAATGCTGTAGAACATTGTGATATTTACAGTCATAATGGGGGGTTTCATGCTTAAAATGTTTTATTATTTAACAGGAAGAGACAAAAGACTGTCCACTAGAGTTTCTGCCTTTTTGGAGAAGAAACATAAAAAAATTTGAAGGTTTTAGCTACATTGAAAAGTAAATTTGCAGACCATAGATCAACTCTACTAGAAGTTAGACTGAGAATGAATTATGAGATCTAGAAAGTGTAAAACCACAAATAAAAAGTTTGAATTATAAACCTCTTTACTTTGTTTTAACATAAATTCCTATAGAACACTGTGGAAAGATAAGAAATCTAAATTATTGCAAGTTTGACTGAAGACTCATGGTACTGGCAAGATTTAGTCCTTAGAAGATACAACAAAGCAAATCCAACATCAAGTATCTACCCCCAAAGCATCCATCAAAACCCATCAGAAGAATGGAAAACATCTTCAGACAACACTGAGACTTTGGAGGAAAATTTTAGTCTCCAGATAAGCGTGTAGCTACTTTCATGAGCTTCTCAAAATAGAAGGGAAGAATAGGTAAATTTATTACAGAGAAAGAAAATGCAGAAAACTCTAAACTGCCTAGGGGGTAGAATAAAGTCAGATTAAATCTTAGGTGAATGCTTGCTAATGAGAGTTACTTATCTGTTCTTCTTAGGAGATGCAGAATGGATTTCAAATATATTGAATGCATCTAATGGGCACCTTTTACATGAATCTAGAGGAGATTTGACTGTGGTAGATTAAAAATATTTACAACACCTCAAAATTAGAACTCTATCAAATGAAAAACTTTGAGAATATATCAAAAGAAAATGTTCAAAGATTTATTAAGGAGATATATGTAGGTTCTGAAAAATACTCTTTTGTTTTTGATATTCTCAATAGAATCAGCCAGGAATCCTCTGGGCGATCAGATGCTTAATGAAAGAGAACTATGTGGCTTTGATGGTATATGTACAGATGTCCCAGTGTCCATGTGGATAAGTCTCTAGCCCCTGAACTCCCTTCAATCTGGCCAACTCTGTCTTGAGACAGAAGGTCCATCAAAAGAGGAGGAAAGACCCTGTTTTGATTCTTCTTTTGCATAAAGAAGTTTCTTATGATTTGACCCTGTTAGGGGAGTAGCCTGCCCAGCTCTGGTCCTCTACACTGTTCTCTACTCAGAGGTCAGATGTCAAAGAGGGGTTGAAGGAGGAAGTTACCAAAAACACAATATTGCTTCCCTTTATTCCAAAAAGAATGAGTGAAGCTTCCCAAAAGTCCTCTCTATCCGGGTTCCATCCTAGTCTAGGATTGTTCTCCACTGAAAATAAGAAACTACTAGATTTTCCTTTCTGTCTATACAACTTAGAAACAAAAGTGCACATCACATGCAATCTGATTGGCCTTTCCTTGAGTTTACTTTGAAGATTCAGAAACATAGCAAGATTATTTTCTGTCTCTAAAAATATTATTTTTTTGTTCATTTTAGTATTAACCTAAGGGACAATACAATGGCTTAATTAGAATCATGATAGGTTATCATTGTTAGTACTAATATTAGAGTTGTGGAGTATATAATGTGTCTTATAGGTTTATTTATCTCATTTTATTTAATTTGAAGGTAGTAAGATTATTTTTATTGTCATAAACTAAAATAACCTAGACACAGAGAGCATTATATCTCACTGTTATACATATCACCTGTAACATCAAATGTAGTTAAGAGTTTTACATGAGAAATTTCACCTGTGGAAACATTTGAAGGTCACGATTTATTTCTATATAAGGATGACTCATTACATTCTTGGTAAAAGATTAATATCATTTACTCCTATAAAATTCTGTAGGGACACACCTTAAAATGGTGACTGCAATAACAACAATACCCTTGGGGCATAAGCCCCCCTCACTAGTGGTACCACCAAGGTGGTGGTCTAGGATTGGCCCATTCGACTTCCGTGAACGTGAGCAGCTCTGGCCACTATTAAATCTTAGGAGACCTTTGTCCTGCAGGCTTTGATGTATACTGCATGGGCTGTTTACCTTTAAGGTGATTGGCCCTGCAGGTATCTCCTCTCCTTTCTTTGTTTTTTTCTCACTCACTCGCCCCCTCATATATCTGTTCCACTTCTTCATTAAACTGAGATTCTGCTTCGACAGACTCCCGGCTGGTGTGGTTTTTTCAGCCGTTGACACTCACCATCCTGCTTGACCCCGTGCCCCCCTGGCTGGCCCAGGGAGGGCACCTGACCTTTGTTGTTCGGTGCGGAACAATAAAATTCTATTAACAAAAAAGCTAAAAATGCTTACAGATAGTTAATAAAATCTCATTTTGAAGTTATTTTTACTTCTCACTGGTGATGTATAAGAAAAATTGTGTAGTTTTATAGAGTTATTGCTGATCACAGATTGAAAATAAATTATAGAATGCCACACCATTGTCTTTTTTTAGATGATCTGGCTTCACTCTATAGTTACTATTGAAAATTTAGCCAGAGAAATGTTAAATCACTCAACAGGGCAGTAGGTTCATGTCAGGTGGGCATCTATCCCAGCTTCCTGAATCCCAGTCATGATTATCCCCCCTAATTTATGTTTTTTCTCTTGCATGCATCAAACCTAATCAGAAAATATCTATAGTGGACATAGACATTTTTACAATCAGAGGATTCCACATTAATTGCTATATGCTGGGTATGTTCAGACTGCCAGCCTGTTGGATTACTTTAGTCATTCTATCATGCTCATGGATTACAGTCAATATATCATTTGATTTATATGGGTTGTATAGTTAATATTTAGTGTGGGGTGAGAAAGAAATGATAAATTCAAGGCTTGTTTGTAGAGTATTAGAACATTAAGACTTGTAGAATATTTAATTTTAGGATTTGAGAAATTATATTAAGATCATTTTATTTTTCCAGTCTAGTATGTCCGCAAGGTCAATGATTATAACTGAGCATTGCAATTTCTGGTAACCTGCATGGTTTTTCAGAGAATTCATACCAGGGTGCATTATCTGTGTGTGCCTTCAGAAGAAAACAGCCTGGGGTAGATGTGTGATGTGTGCTCAGGGACCTGCATTATTTCAGTCTGTGTATGGAGACTGAATAACCATTATATTTACTATTATAGAGGGTCACTGATCATCACACACACCGCAGTGTATCACAAAGGAGAGGGACTTTTACTGGAGAATAGTAGGGATTCTATCTGGAAAAGTCATATAAAGTAACCTAAAAAGGTTGGTAACAAGAGCAGGAACTAATAGTATGAGATTCAACTTTGGCAAATGAAACTTGATACATATGGGACAAAATAATGTAAAATACAGATATTAAATGGATTAGAAAAACCTGGAAAGCTCTGATGGTAAAAAAGACCTTGGAGTCTTGCTAGAGATGATAAATTAGATTTGGACTTATAATGGGCAAGCAAAATAAGCTCATGCTATTTTTGGCTTTGGAGTCTAAGTCAAGTACCACATTATTTGAGATATAAATCTAGTGTCTTTTAAAAAAAATGTTATTCTTCTCCTACTATTCCCTTTTCCTTGATTTATGCAGTCTATCTCCCTGAGAATTTTCTGTAATGTTGGAAAAAAGCTTGCTAGCATGGTAGAAGCAAAGCTTGCAGAGTGTAGGATTTTATTTCTGGGACATCTCATTCCACAGCTCTATACATCATTTAATGGATGAGGATTGACTTAATAGTTTAAAAGAATGAAAGAAAAGAAATCAGATCTATTTGGGGGTGGGATAAGTAATTTCTATTTCCCTACTGGCGAAATGTGAAGAAATAGTTTTTTGGGGGTAGAAAAAAATAGATTTTGGTAGGAGACTCAAATTGAGCCCACCAGCATTGTACATACATTTCAATGCCAAGTTGGCAGTTGTGTTAGTCAGTTCTTTGTTGCTATATGCAAATTGCCTGACAAGAACAACTGAGAGGAGGAAAGAATTGTTTCAGCTCATAGTTTTAGAGGTTTCACTCCATGGTTGGCAGGCTCCATTGCTTTGGCCTACGGTCAGGCAGAACATCCTGGTGGAAGGGTGTGGCAAGGAAAGAAGCTCTGTTCTTGGCAGCCAGGAAGGGGAGAGAGAGAGAGAGAGAGAGAGAGAGAGAGAGAGAGAGAGAGAGAGAGAGAGAGAGAAGAAGAATGAGCAAGGTGCCAAGGACAAGATATAGTCCCCAAGGACACATCCCCTGTGACCTATTTTTTCCAGCCATGCCCCACCTCCCAAAGTTTCTACCTCCTCCCAAGAGCCCATTATAGCCATGAAGGGATTACTCTACTGGTGAGATTAGAACCCTCATTATCCTATCACTTCCCCAAAGCCCCATCTCTAGACAGTGCTTCATTGGGATGAAGCCTTCTACACCTGAACTTTTGTGGTACATTCCAGATCCAAATGGTCAGAGCAGTAAATGTAAATTAAGATTTTTTGTACATGGCAAAGTCCATTACAAGAATCTGAATATGATTGATCTACTGGAACCTGTCTTAAGAAATCAATGATTGCAGTTGAAAAGTTGAGATCCAAAATTTGGATTTGACTAAACAAATCATGTAATTCACCTATATCCTGACATCCATTGAGTTTCTGGTAATGAATTACTTGTAGTAAACAATTATTTATTACTAATTTTCTGTTGTATATGTGCAATAGTAAATGCAGAAATTATTTTCCAGAGTCTGAAGGATTGAGTGATGTATGAATTATAATATAAATTGGCATATGAAGGGAAGAATAATGGAGCAGTTATATACTACATCTTTTCAAGAATTTGTATTTATTTTTAAAAAAGTCTCTACAGAGAAACAATATTACTCAATTTAAAAAAAAATAGAGCTCAGGAGTCATTGCAATTATAAAAAACACCATTGTAGTAAAATAACTCCCCCTCCAATTCCATCCATTTATTTTCAAATGCCATAATATTATTCTTCTTTATGGATGAGTAGTATTCCATTGTGTATATATACCATAGCTTCTTTATCCATTCATTTGTTGAAGGGCATCTAGGTGTACCATGAATCAAAATGAAGTCTGTAAAAATTAAAAAAATAAATTACAAAAATATCTCCCCCTTCCTATGACTGTATTTCATGGCATACTTGCATTACATTCATTTATTCATTTCTTTATTCATTCTATTCATCAAGTGTCTTTCACATAAATAATGCTATAGGAGGACTATGGTGAATATATAAAAGTAAAAATTTGATTTTTTTTTACTCTGGAAGAAAAAAATACAGAGTAATAATAAAATGATACTCTGACCAGTGGAAACTGCTGGTGTTTATTAACTCTGTGACCTTAACCAATTATTTAACCTCTCCAATATTCAGTTTTTTTCATCTGTTAATGGAATACTAGTATATGTCAAATATACCTTTTATTAGAATTAATTTAATGATGTGTCTATATGACCACACAGAATCTGATACCTAGTAAACACTCAATAAATTTAAATACTTTTCTCTTTTTGAAATGGTAATATATGATATAATGTGCTAATGACTTACAGTGTTCAGGAGGGAAAGATTTTTGTGTAATGAGGTAGTGAGAAAAGGCTTTGCTGAAGATATCTTTGCTGACGATGGAACTTTAAGAAGAGACATATGAACTCAAACACACTTTAATAGATCTTTGAAACATGTAAGAGTCACAGTGACTTGGCACTTTCCTATCAATAAGTAAACCCAGCTTTGTAGAGGAAAAAGGCAGGTGTGAAAAGCATAATATAAAAATAAAAATCCTGTGCTTTGCCATCAGACAGAGTGAGGTTCCTATCTGGCTCCATCGATTACTTGCTGGGTGATCTTGGGCAAGTTATATAAACTCACTGAACATCAGCTACTGACTTCATACTGTAAAGAGTCAAATAATTATATGCAACGTGCTCAGAACATCACCTGGCATGAACTATATAAGCATTAGTACACGTTCACATCTCTGAATTCAGAACACTCCTTAAAATCAATGACATGTCCAGCTACATTAGCTGGAGCATTCTAGAAAACAGACTGAAGCCACAGTTACATATTGCTGCTTTATGGGAAGGAGTGGGATGAGGTAGAGATTGCAGTCAACACAGTTAAAATTTAAAAAGGGTCAGGAAAGGATTGAGGCAAAAACAAGAGATGAATTACTTACCAGATTTTTACTTACCAGATGAATTACTTACCAGATTTTTGTGTAATGAGGTAGTGAGAAAAGGCTTTGCTGAAGATATCTTTGCTGGTTACAGCTTCACAAGAAAACCAGACAGTTCTAGGCCAAAAAGGATATGTCTAGAAAAATTATATGGAACTACTGTGTCACAGAATATTTTGGTGAGAGAGGAGAGGGAGAGGAGGAGAACAATTTCCTTCATATTGCCTATTTCTCATTGGTTAAACATTGGTTTAATTTCCCCAAGCCCCATGTTGTGTTATCTGATCCCTATAGGCAGCCACTGGGGAAGAGAGAAGGTAAAAAGTTCTGGGTGGGGTGGTCCTGAGTGTTGGAGCTGTGCAGACCCCACCATGCTAAGCATGGTGGAAGCTGGGTACTTGCACATGGGAGGCGCAGGTGGTCATGTCATTATAACCAGAAAACTGCTGGAGTCACTGGGGCTGGAAGGAGGCCAAATAGCCTAGATGTGGGAAGCAGACGAGACTGAGCAGATCAGATGAAGACCACAACTGGGTTTACTAGACAGCTGCATAAATTAACTGGTTGCATCTTCTATTCAGCAAAACACTGTAATATGAGAACTGGCTTCTCAGAGTTGTCTAAGGACTAAATGAGCTTGGCACAGAGCTTGGCACAAAGCAAGTGGTCATTCACTTTCAACTCATGTTATTAATATATCGTGATTCTTATTCTTAGAAACTTAGGGAGACAAAATATAAGTTTTAAACAAAGTGATACAAAAAAAATTAAGTTTAGAACTTGTGGAAAGACCCTGACAGAAAAACAGAGGGGCTCATGCTCAGTTCATGGAATTGTACTCATTTGTTACCCTGGAAATAGAGTCTTTGAGCCCCCCGCCTCCAAAAATAAATCAATGTTGGATTCATTTTAATTTAGAAGGGAAAAGGTAATTTTATTTGATTATTACATTTTCACCTAACAAAGTATACACATTTGAAAATCAATAATTTGTATATACAATCTCTTTTTTTGGGGGGTGGTTACCTGGAATTGAACTCAGGGGCACTCAACCACTGAGCCACATCCCCAGCCCTATTTCATATTTTATTTAGAGACAGGGTCTCACTGAGTTGCTTAGTAACTCACCTTTGCTGAGGCTGGCTTTGAACTTGTGGTCCTCCTGCCTCAGCCTCCAGAGCTTCTGGGGTTACAGGTGTGTGCCAGCACACCCTACCACAATCTCTTTTGGTAAGTCTGTATTTTCTCATTGTATATATTGTGTGAATGACAAGAAAAAAACAGTGCAAGAGATCAGCAATTTTTCCCAGCAAATTCCTAAGAATGTCCACATGCAATTTGATTTGAAGTTCATGGAAATCAGTTTGGGAGCCTGGTTTCATTGAAACTCAACAGGAACCTGAAGAATTTCTTCTTGGAAGAGCATAGCCCTGGATAAACCACACATTTTGCAGCATTTAGAGGTTAAACTTGTTTTAATTTTTATGTAGTCCCTTAGTTGTGTTCCAATTTGCAATGCAGTCCTGAGAACCAGCCTCATTAATATCTTTCATTGCTTTCTCCTTACAAGTGAACTGAATTGCCATAAATTAGATGTTTTTACTCCTATCCAATGATGTGATTCCTTTTCTCAATTTGAACAGAGCCATAATCACAGAGCACCAAAGAAATTTGTAATCTATAAAGCCAATATTGAATGCAGGAAAAACTTGATATTAAAAGCATTTGTGTGCATAGAGTTTTTCCAGAATCTTCAAGCAAATTCCTGGATAGTGTGATATTTCTTCAATTTGTAGAGCACACAATATATGCTAATGAGATGCTTCTTACATAGATTGAATTTGTTTATTAAGAACTAAAAGCACTTACACCTTTTACTATATATACAAGCTCAAATATCTGTCAAACTATTTGTGAAGGACATGTAATTCATTATGCACACACATATAAAACTAGACTCCATGACTGCAAGGGAAAAACAAAAGTCTTAATTTTATAATCAACCCATTTGAAAAAGTAAGTCTCCCGTATTTGTCTTACCATACAAATGACAGATAATTTAGAGTAGTAACTTTCCCTTTATCATCAGTTTTCAGTGTTTTGTAAAATGATATTTAATTCAAGCATAATTCCCAAATACCACTTGGATACAAATTAAGAACAGGGAATGATTCAAAATTTATAGAGGAATGAAAGCAGAATCCAACTCACTGAAGGTATAAAGGTGCCTTGTCAGGTGCCAAGGAGGGAGCTTTGCTTCATACTCTGCTAAGTTAAGAGCATCCATGATTGCATTGCTAGCTTTAATTTGGAAATATATTGAACCCCACTTTAAACCATGTGCCATATTCTTTAATGTGAATGAATAAGAAAAATAATGTCATTGCTCTTTTGCTAAAATCTTCTAATGATCCCCTTCATTATGAAGCAAACTGTGGGAAGAAGCTTCTGAACTGTGTCGTGTTCTCTAAAAATTCTGATGTTGAAGCCTTACCCCCAACATGACTGTATTTGGAGATAGCAGTTTTGGAGGTAATTACAGTTAAACAAGGTCATAGAAGTGAATTCCTAATCCCATAGGACTGGTCACCTTCTAGAAAGAAGAGAGGTCTCTGTATGCATGCATGGAAGAAAGGCCATGTAGAGACCCAGTAAGAAGGCAGTAGTCTGGAAACCAGGAAGAGAGTACTTCCCAGGAACCTCATCAGTCGGGCAGTGCTTTGAACACAGAGTTCCAGCCCTAGAATTGTGAGAGAATGAAAGTTTGTTGCTTAAGCTACCATTTTGTTATGGCAGCCTGAGTTGTTTGGTACAGTATAAGGTGATTCAGGATCTGACCTTCTCTGTAGTCTTTCAAACTTGTCCTGTCACCCTCAGCCCCAGCTCACTCCCAACCCCACTTGAAGGTAGCTGGATCTCCATTCTGGTCCTTTTCTGTTTAGCTCAGACATACCTGGGATGTAACCTGTTTTAGACACTTCCCTTAACACTCTAGGCAGATTTCCACTGTCCTGTCTCTCCTCTCCCTTGTACACAGCACAATTAATAGCAATTTCACCCAATTCTACAATTATTGATTCAGATATTTGACCCACTCTACTGATCCTGAGGCAGAAAATTAATTCCGTCGATATTTGAGTTCTTGGACCCTTAGGGATGTGTGGTTCAGTGGTTAAGATCCAGGATTTCCAATTTAATGCCCAGATCTATCACTTTTTAACTTGGGCAAATTACTCAACCTTTATTAGTTTCTTCATCTGTAAATTGGGGAAGATAAAAAGGTTAATTGTGACTGGAGGGCTTATTAAAACACAGATGACTGGATCCCACCAGAAGGCCTGGTTTAGTAGGTATGGGGGAGATGGAGCCCAGAAGTGATGTTTTTAGTGTGTTCCCAGTTGCTGGTGCTGCTGCTGATCAGGGCACACACTCTGAGTACTGCACAC
>JAJEJO010000942.1:135566-148340 GCA_020662805.1 Glaucomys volans | reverse complement strand
TTGATAATCACAGCAGTCGGTTTGCATTCACCTAGCAAATGTGTGTTAAGTAGCTTTTGTGTCAGGCTCTGGATGGGCATAAGGAAAACAGGAGCAAAGACTCAGTTTATTTCCTCAGAGACCTGAAGAAGGTCTGTTGGAAACAGATTTAAAACAATAAGCAAACAAACAAAACAACAAATATCTGGAAAGTGATAATGTGAGGGGGATAAGATAGTTTTTTCCTTAGGGAGACTTTGATTAGATGGATGTGAAAGGTCTCTCTACAGAGGTGACAATTGACCTGAGACCCAAGGAGGCAATGGAGTCCATGAGGTTGAAAACACAGAATACAGGAAAAACAACAGTAAAGTCCTAGAAGCAGGAAAGAGCCTGCATTGCTCAATGAATTGAAAGGAATCCTCTCTGGCTTGAGGATAACACGTGCAGAGGAAATATGAGATAGAGTGAGGTAGGCAGAGACCAGAGCCTTATAGATCTGGTAAGTTGTTTGGTTTTATTCAGACTGCACAGGTTTAAAACAAAGAGAGATGCTGTTTACTTTGTGTTTAAAAGATCATCGGCTGCTATGTGAAAAGTTGCAGAGTTAAGAATAGAAGCTAACACCAGGCTTTGCAAAATTCAGAAAAGAAATAGACCTGGCTGACACCAGCATAATGGGATAGGAAGAGCAGGGGTCGAGATTGTAGAGGAGGTTTGGAAGTGGAGTTTATAGCACTTTGTGATGGATTAGGCATGGGGAGTATGGGAAGAGTGTGTTCAACAGATATTAAGTTTTCAATAAGAATTGTAAATGATTGAATTGCCTTAATAAATGCCTACTGAGTCTAGATTTGGCATTTATGTTTTTAAAAATAGAAACTCATTGTAGATCGCAGATATATATTTTTCTCTAGATAGCAAAGTGCTGATGTAAGCTGCCAAGATATTTCAGGCACTGTATCTGAGGAAGTGGACATACCTATCATGAGCACTGAGGAGTTTGGTAGAGGAACTTCTGGTGGAATAAATACAGCTGAACCCATTTCTACCATGAGTTCTGCTGTTTTAAACTTTTATTAGTACATGATAATTATGCATAACAACAGGATTCATTGTAATACATTGGTACATGTACATAACATGATTTGATCAATTTCACTCCCCTTTATATTCCCTTTCCCTGCCACACTCTTTCTCCCTGATAATCTTCCTCTATCCTACTTGTCTCCTTCTATTTTCATGAGATTCCTTGCTCTTCTTTTTTTCCCTCTAGCTTCCAAATATGAAAAGAAATCATACAACCCTGATTTTCTGAATCTGTCTTGTTTTGTTTAACATTATGCTCTGTAGTTCCATCTATTTTCCTGCAAATGACATTATTTCACTCTTCGTTATGGGCTGAGTAAAACTTCATTGTGCATATATATATATACACACACATATCTTCTTTTCCATTCATCTCTTGATGGACACCTAGGCTTGTTCCATAATTTGCCTATTGTGAATTACGCTGCTATATACATGGGTATGCATGCATCTCTATAGTAAGCTGACTTTAATACTTTTGGATAAATACTGAAGATGGCATAGCTGTATCATAGGGTGTTTCCATTTCTAGTCTTTTAAGGAATCTCCATGCTGTTTTCCATAGTGGTTTTACTAATTTACATTCCCTCCAACAGTGTATAAGAGTTAATTCTGCACCCCCACATCCTCACCAGCATTTGTTGTTATTTGTATTCATGATAATTGTTGTTCTATTTGAAGTCAGATGGAATCTCAGTGTAGTTCTGATTTAGATTTCCCTGATTGTTTAAGATGTTCAACATTTTATGTATTTACTTATATTTTCTGATTATGTTAATTTATTCATTAAGCTAGTAAAAGTTTTGACTGTAAGTATCCAAGAGTATAAAAAAGTATAAAAGAGATTTGTAGATTTCTGATATATTAACACAAAGTGCATGATTACATACAGTATATCCTACAGGCAAAGAAAAGTGAAAGTGGATTGTGGTTAAAGTCTAGTAATAAATAAATAAATACAAAAGTAGAGATGATTCATATTATAGTATAATCTATCACTAATACTGCAACCAAAATGTACAAAAAAAAATTTCAAAATAACTCAGAAGGGTGATCATGGCTGGATTCTTGTAATACACCCCAAAGACTATGAGAGAGCTGATCCAACTTACTGTGAACTCTGTAACATAGTGGCTTGTAGCATGTAGGTATTTTCTCAAAAGGAAAAAAATATAAAATTAATTTAGATTAAGAATAGCTGGACTGTGGAACAACCTAGATGCCCTTCAACAGATGAATGGATAAAGAAGATGTGGTATATATACACAATGGAATACTACTCAGCCATAACAAATATTAATATTATGGCATTTGCAGATAAATGGATGGAACTGGAGATTATCATGTTAAGTGAAATCAGCCAATACCCCAAAAACAAAGGTCGAATGTTTTCCCTGATAAGCGGATGATGATATAGAATCTGGTTTTGGTGGGGGGTGAGAGAGGAATGGAGACTCTTTAGATAATGCAGAGGGAAATCAGAGGGGGAAGGGGTGGGGGCATGAAAAATGGTGAAATGAGACAGACATCATTACCCTATGTACATGTGTGATTAAGAAGAATGATATGAATGTACATCATGCACAACCATAGAAATGAAAATTTTACCCCATATGTGTACAATGAATCAAAATGAAGTTTGTAAAAAAAAAATAAAGAACTATAAATATATAGGGAGCTCATAAAAAGTGGCTCACTCCTTATTGTGATGCTATCTGATTTTTAAGATCTTTTAAAAATAAGTAGTAAGTCATGTTATTATAAAGCAGGCAAATACTTTACTCATTTGTGAAAAGTCTGAATTGGAGCTATTATTTTCCTGAACTTTTAGGAAAGAAGCAGTGAGAATTCTTTGGTCTGAGTTCAAGTGAGGGGCTTCTAATGAGCATTTCAGAACTAAGAGCTTCATATCCAGCATATCTCAATGTTCAAAAGCCCAGACTAAAAGAAGCTGAACCAACACCAACTCACTTAGCATGAACACATCTCTTCTCTTAGTAAATTTTACTTTAAATATAGTGAAAAAACCTAATCGGTTAAAAGACTTACTCTATACCAATAAAACCTTCACAAAGGTCAACTGAAATAACCCAAAGCTAAAACTGAATTGTGCAGAATTCAATGAAGTCACCCCTCATATAACACAAAGTCAATTATTTACGCACTCAGCAACACCTCCAAGCCACATGCCCAAGAAGTGTTAACCTTTGTTTTATGCATCTTGAATACTTGGATGCAGTTTGTTTGTTGGTCCTTAGTTCTTCATCTTTTGTGAAATATCCATTTAATTAATCTGTCCATTAATTGATTGGATTGTTTTTCTTTTTTTTTATTTTTGAAGTTCTTTATAGATTTTGGATATTAATCCTTTTTCAGAAGAATAGCTAGCAAAGATTTTCTTCTATTCTATAGGCTCACTTTTCACACTCTTGTTTCTTTTAGTGAATAAAAGCTTTTTACTTTGATGCTATTTCATTTATTAATTCTTGGCATTATTTCCTGGGCTTAGGGAGTCCTATTGAGGAAGTTATTGCCTGCATCTATATGTTGGAGTGCTAATTCTGTTTTCCTCTAGCAGTTGCAAAATTTCTGGTATAAAATCAGGAACAAGACTAGAATGTCCATCCTCACTGATCCTATTTAATGTAGTATTTGGAAGTAGTATAAGCCAGAGCAATTAAGCAAGAGAAGGAAGTGAAGCAGATGCATTTTGACGTTCTGTCTAAATCATTTTCTCTCCTTGGTTCCTTCTGCCCCTAAAGTCCTCCCTCCATCACTACTAGACCTTCAGGAAAGAAGACATGCATCTGACTTGTCTGCTTTAAATTTCAAAGAATTCCATTTTAACATTAGTAGCTAGACTTTCAACTCAGATAAGTTTTACATATTATGTACTAATGTTTAAAAGTTTGACTACAGATAGAAATCAAGGAGCGATCCAAAGGTGTTAAAGGCACGAATTGTACTTCCCAGTGGTAGTGCATAGCCTTACTTCCAAAAGGCCGGGTGGCATTAACCTTGCCCTGTACCAAACACTGGTGAAGGATAACCAGTGATCAAGATGACCTGCACTCTGGTGAAGACTTCGAAACTCAGAATATATCCTAAGACCTCAGTGCCTTCACTGAACTGAAACTGTCTTGGAAAGGAGAATCCAAATGAGGTGGAGAGAAATGCTGAGAGGGTGGGTAGGGTGGGGAGAGGAATTTCCCTAAAGTGAGTGTTTTAAACATAAATGTAATGGTACTTTCAATTGGCAATTTTTAAAATTTTTAAATTTGTTTTAATTAATTATACATGACAATAGAATGCACTTTGATGCATCATATATAATGGAGTATTGATTTCTCATTTTTCTGACTATACATGATGTAGAATCCCACCAGTCTTATGGTTATATATGTACAGAGGGTAATAATGTCTGATTCATTATATCCTTCCCATTCCCATAACCCCTCCCCTCCCTTCACTCACCTCTACCTAAATTAAAATAACTATTCTTCCCTAGCCCCCACCACTTGCATTGTGAATTATTATCCCCATATCAGAGAAAACATTTGGATTTTGTTTTTTTGGGATTGGCTTATTTTGCTAGCATTATATTCCCCAGCTCCATCCATTAGCAGCAAATGCCATCATTTCATTCTTCTTCAAGGCTGAGTAATATTCCATTGTATTTATATATCAAATTGTTTTTATCCTTTCATCTGTTGAAGGGTCATCTAGGTTGGTTCCATAGTTTAGCTATTGTGAATTGAGCTGCTATAAATATTGATGTGACTGCATCACTGTGATATGCTGATTTTAAATCCTTTGGGTATAAACTGAGACGTGGGATAGCTGGGTCAAATGGTGGTTACATTCCATTTTTCTGAGGAATCTCCAGACCACTTTCCATAATGGTTGCACCAATGGTTGTTTTCCATAATGGTTGCATTCCCATCAGCAATGTAAGTGTACCTTTTCCCCCACATATTGGCCAACATTTACTGTTGTTTGTATTCTTGATAATTGCCATTCTGACTGGGGTGAGATGAAATCTTAGAGTAGTTTTGATTTGCATTTCTCTAATTGCTAAAGATGTTGGCAAAGTTTGAAGTTTTATCCTGAATACCAATGAGAGCTCAATAATACAAAGAGATTTGCATGAATACTAGGTTTTTTTGTATTTATTGCACAGTTAGTATTTTATATATCTGAGTAAACTTTTAATACATCTACATTTATACTTTGTAATCATTTTAAAATGCTGGATGAGAACGTTTATCAACACAAAACAGTTTTACCACTGGTAAATTTTAAAACAAAAGGCCACAGAATGTTGAAGCAGGAAAGACTTGTAGAAACAATAAGAACAAAAATATATATACATCAAAATGTAAATCATAACATGTGGTCAATGGGATTGAGGGATTTTTGTTGTCTTTTCTGATTCTCTTAGTTGCCCTTTTATTTTAATAATATTTTAAAATAAACAACTTCACTGGGATATAATTTATATGTGATAGAATGCAGAGATTTTGAGTGTACAGTTCAGTTTCAGTAAAAGTATAAACCTGTGGAAAAATACTATAAACCAATATTTTATAGTATTCCCTTGTGCTGTTTTGGATTTGAAATTCCCCTAAAGCCTCAAATAATCACAAATCTGATTTGTATCTTAATAATCTTTACATAATTTGTGTTTAGTTTGAATTCATCCATGTTGTTTTGTGTATCATCAGATCATTTATTTTAAATCTCTATCTAGTATTCAATTAAATAAATATACCAGTTCATCTATTCACTTACCAACAGTTGTTGAGGTTGTTTCTAGCTTTTAAAATCCACATTAATTTGTTTCTATAATTATTATAATATGGTATCTTAAATGATAGCAGTATTCTTGGACTATTAATATTCAAATACTTTACACTTCACTCTTCAAAAATTGTATTTTACCAATGTATGAAACTTGCAATAATATAATTTCATTTTCTCTATTCTTTGTACTATTGTTTTAAAAAATGAGTGATTCATACATTATAATATATATCATAAAGGTACATTTTTGGCAATTTTCCTGTTAAATAAATGAAAGAAGAAATTGCTGTTTTTTAAATTTTAGCCACAAAATTCTTTTCTGAGTTCCTCCATCCTTTCTTCAGATTGTTTCCCATGTTGTATAATTTTCTCTCAACTTGAAAAATTCTTTTAGCATATCTTCTAAAAAAGGTACACTGACAACACATTTTTCTCAACTATCATTTATCTTAAAATGTTTTTACTTTGTTCTCACTTTTATTTTCATTGCACATCTAATTCTGCACCTTCCTCTCTCCCATCTACTTCCAGTTCTTTGGACATTATTCTTTTGACTTCTGACGTCCATTGTATCTAACAAGGATTCAGTTGTCTCTTTTGTTTGTTTGTTTGTTTGTTTTATGTGCGTATGTAATGTCTCACTTTCCTATAGGGTCTTTAAATGTTTTTTCTTTATCTTTGATTCTCAGCAGTGTGGCTTGTATGTGTATAGCTTTGATTTCCCTTTTGTTCACCCTGATGGAGCATAGGTGAACTTTTGGGCTTATACAATGTTATTTTTGACCAAATTTCAGTTCCTTTAAATACCTTTTCTGCTCATTTTATCTTTCTTTTTCTAATGAGACGATAACTGCACATATGTTCAGCTTCTTGGTATTTTTCCAAAAGCCCCTGAAGTATTCTTTTGTTTCCCATTCCATTTCTGTTTTCAGTCAGTGTGGTTAATGTCTGTGGATCTATCATGAAGGTTATTGACTCTTTCTACTGCCATTTCCAATAGTGCATCAATGCCAAGCAGTGGATATTTTAAACATTTTGCACATTTTTATTGTCTTAGACCATTTGAACTGATATAACAAAACAGACTGGGCAACATATAAATATAGATACCTATTGCTTAGACTTTCTAGAGGCTAGGAAGTTCAAGATCAAGGTACCAGTGGGTTTGCTGGGTAGCAAGAGCCTGCCTTCTCCTCACAGGGGACACTTTTAGGTCAATCCTCACATAGTACAAGGAGAAAATGGGGTTCCTCTGGCCTCTTCTCTAAGGACACTAATCCCATTCATGAAGGCTTCTCCCTCCTGACCTAATTACTTCCCCAAATTCCCACCTATTAACACTGTTGTATTGAATATTACACATTAACATTCAAATTTTGAGAGGAAACAATTATTTAGACCATAGCATTAATTTTCAGAGTTAGTATTGCTTTCTTTTTTCCTCCCTTCCTTCCTTTCTTCCTTTCTTCCTTCCTTTTTTCCTTCTTTTTTTCTTCTTTCTTTTTTTCATTTTGAGAAAATAAGTGCTATTTCCTAGATAATTTTTCCAATCAGGTTATTTATTAAGACCATATTTTTAAGTTATTCAACCTATAAAATAGCTGCTTTAAATAATCATTGAATACTAACTATAACATCTGGGTTATTTAAGGATTTTTTAAATTTGATGACTTTTCTTAATTATGAATCACATTTTCCTGCATCTTTGAATGCAAGAATTTAACAAAATCTATTATCCTGGACACTGGAGAAAATGTACAATATGGAGTTTAGGCTATTTTGTCTTTCTGAAAATTGTATTAAATTTTGTTCCGATTAGTTATTAGAATATCTCCTTTATCCTATTGAGTTTCTGTTTAGCTTTTGAAGGACAGGTCTTGAGCAGTTTCATGCTAAGACATAATTTTCACTCCTGAGATGTGACCATTTTGTTTATTCAGCTGTATGCTCTAGGAATTAACCATGTCTTTCCACTCTAAGTAGGGTAGTATTTCAAAGTTTCCTAATGTATCTCTATCCTTCTGTACCCTTTTAGCAGTCACTCTCAATTAAGTCTTACATACAGTCTCATCCTATTCAGCTGTATCCTAGCTGTGGGCTCATGATATGAAGTACCCCCACCCTTCACCTACACATGATATTCTGTTGCCTCCAACTGTACAACTTCCTCTTCTCTTGTAATATGTTCTACAACTTTCAAATCCTTCAGAAACTCTACTTACAGATATTTGACTCCTTGGTTCAATCCCATGCTCTTTTCTTGGCTTCTGTTTATCTATGCTGTGGTTGGGAAATTGTACCTATCCAGGCAAAAAGCATAGAGATCATGGGGTTGACCTTTTCTGTTTCCTTTCAGGGATTGCAATGTATGCTGTCCATTAAAAAAATACCGGAAAGAGTCATCTCTTGTATTTCCTTCAGTTTTTTCTTGTTTATGGCAAGCAGGCAAATATGGGACCAGTTAATCCATCATTGCAATAAGGGGGAATACTTCAAGTAAGAGACACTTTTGGTGATAGGAATTTACATAAATATTATTTTATATGCTGAGTAGTGGAATGCAAATCTTGAGTTGTAGGAAAGGGAATTCAATGTTAGTTCACAGATTTCAGACTACAGGAGAAATTTGGTACTTGAAAATACTTGTGAATCACTGAGTGAGCTAATGTTTTTACAGTTGACTTTGTTTTTCTTTTCCAAATTTGTATATTTCCAAATTACACAATCATCTTCAGTCTGTGATATAGAAGATTTTCACTTGCACAATCCAGGATCAAGTTAGGAAATAGCTAGTATGTGTTGCAACCTACTATAGGAAATTTTATTTTATTTTGTGCATTGTGAGTAATGAAGTAAAAAAATAAAACAAAGAGAAAATTTTTAAACTTTTTAAACTGCCAGCCTATATGAGTTACTTAATTATTTTCTCCTTCTCTCTTATTTTTATTCATGTTAAAAATAACTCATTCAATACACCTGGTATAAAATTTTCTTTTTTCCCCCACTTTTCCTTATATAATTCATTCCATATTTAACACTAATTCAAGCAAAAAAAACTGCATTTTTAAAAAAGTTAGATCAACTGTAAATTGTTCTTCCTTCTGACAGGGTATTTTAAAGATCCATCTATTTAAAATTCAAAGATAGATAGGAGCAACTCTTGAAAAAAAGAAAACATATTCAATTTTAAATATTAGATCAGGTAATTTTAGACTATGCAGGTGACTTTTAAGACTTACCACAATATGGCTATTTGCTCTTAATGTTATTTGGTCTGTAGCTTTTGTAAACTTGCAGAGAATTTTGCTCTTTTGAATTCAACATTTATTGTTTCACATTAGAATATTTTATATATTTGCCCATCTTTATGCAAAAGGGTTATTCAAAAACCAAAATTTATGAGTTACTAGTTTTCATTATTGGCATATAGAGGTTTTCCCCTGCTATTAAATATATATTTTTGATTTCTTTTTTTGCACACTAACCAGACTGGTACTTCCCCACATTGCTGGAATATGAATGACACTGAAGTACAAGTCAGCAAACCGTCCTGTCCTGTAATACTCCTGGAAAAATCTATTCACGGCACACTGATTCAGTGCTGCATCACTGATCATTCAACTTTATGAGTAAATTTTTCTCTCAGATACACATTCACACAGCTCTTGTTCTTGTCCAAACCAAGTTTTAAATGGTGCTTGAAATTTCTGATTCTGTAAGATACAGTGGGAAGTTCACTGGAATTTAACACTGGACATTCAGAGCATATCAGGGACTCAGGAGGTTGGCTATGATAAAATAAAGAAGAAATTCCTAGCAGCACAGTCACTGCTGGGGCCCAGCCAGAAGCACCAGCCAGAGCCATCCCTCCATAAGCATAGTGGAGTGAGAAGGGAATTAAAGGAACACTCATTTTTGGGAGGTCTTGAGGCATGTCTAGGTATGGAGCATTTAGAGATCAATGATATTGACTGGCAAACCTGAAAGATGTGCTGCACAATAGCTGTGTATGGGGAAAGAAGCTGCTGTATCTCCAGGTGGCATTCAGAAGACAAAGGAAAGCACCACTTTGAAGCTGCAGTGCAAGGGTCCCGCAGCTGAGGGGGCCAATTCTTGGCAAACCCCAGTTTGACCTGAAATATAGGCCCACTAACACACACTGGATGACATACAGTGTGCTTAAGTAACCAGGAGAAAATCAAACATGGAGAGAGATTTACACAGGGGACAACTGATCATAGAAGCCCACCCAGCTCTTCCCCCTCCCCTCCAATCTGACTGCTTGCAGGAGAGATACATCTGGCTGAGAACGTGGAAGGGCTGGGCAGGAGAGATTGGAGACTAGGAAATGTGGGGTCTGAAAGTGATGCAGGGAACAAGAATCAGCTCCCCCACCCCATGAGTGGAACCCATGGAGGGGAGATTCCTGGAGTAGAGTCTTCCAGCATCCACCAGCAAGTATTGGGCACTGGATGTGCCCCAATTAAAAATCTCCAGACCAATTGGCATTCAGTGAAAGGCCTGGATCCCACCTAAGCCTAAGCTCTGCTTTTAGGAACTCCACCAACTGTATAACCTCTCTATGGGATCACCTCCCACACTTCAGCATCGTGCTAGTGATGATCCAACCCAAAACTGCTAAGAAGCTGAGAACATTTTGAACTCTAGTGGAAAGAATTCTGTACCTTTTCATCAAGATTATTATATAATTATTTTTCTCTGTTTAATTGTGACATTAATGTTTCATGGACATTTATACATATTTGTACTTGTTTTTCCTCATTTCTAGCATTTTTGAAGCCAGTTCATGGAGTAGTTGTTTATGAACTAGGATGTTTGATTAGTATATTTTAGTTTTATAGTTTTATATTCTTTTATTTTACCCATCTAACAGTATGGATCTGAAGCAGCAGAGTTTCCATCCTGTGGATTTCTAGTGTCCCTGAAGGTTTCCAGTACCTCACTGTTTAGGGAGAGACAAATAATAAAAACAACCAATGCAAACAATATATAGCATTAAAAAAGTAATTTCTGCTATGACATCTACAATGTTAATTATCACAATAAACAGAGATGATATGATCAGTTATTGCCTACAATAAGAACAGTAAGTTTGCAAAATGGTTTATAATTTCAAATGGTGGACAGGGAGAGAACAGACCCACACTGAGGCACATTATAATGAAAATGCCTAACATAAAGACTAAGACTTTTAAAGGCTGCAAGAGAAATATATCAGATTATGTATAGGGGGAAAGCAATTAGGATCTCAGTTGATATCTCAACTCAGACCCTCAAATCTAGGAGGTCCTGGAATAACATATAGAGAACTCTGAATAAAATGGATATCAACCGAGAATCTTATATCCAGCAAAATTAGGCAGAAGATTTGAAGAAGAAATAAAAACATTCCTTGATAAATGAAAGTTAAAAAATTTGCAGCTAGAAAGCCTGTACTAGAGAACATTCTCAACAAAATATTCTATGAAGATGAAATGAAAAAATACAAATGAAATCGAGCAAAGGGAGGAACTACACTAAAGGAATAGTCAATCAAAGTTGAAACAGATTCAAATTAAAAACTAGAAATAAGCCCTTATGACCAGAAATACAAATTATATCACAATAATACGTTTGAACATTAATGGTCTAAACTCATGAATCAAAAGACACAGACTGGCAGATTGGATTAAAAAACAAGACGCAACAATATGTTGTCTTCTAGAGACTAGGCTCATAGGCAAAGACATCCACAGACTGAAGGTGAAAAGATGGGGAAAAAAAATAATCACTCACATGGATCACATAAACAAGCTGGGGTTTCTATCTTCATTTCAGATAAAGTAGACTTTAAGCCAATGTTAATCAGAAGGGATAAATAAGACCACTTCATACTGCTTAAGGGAATTATACATCAACAAGACATAACAATCATAAATATTTATGCCCCAAACAATAGACTTTCTATGTAAATCAAACAAACCCTTCTCAATTTCAAGAATACTATTGATAATTTAGACTTAACAGAAATATATAGACTACTTCATCCATCAATGAGCAAATATACTTTCTCCTCAGCAGCACACAGATCCTTCTCTAATATAGACCATGTTATGTAAGATATCACATATGTTGGCATACAATTGTAATATTCCCTTAATGTATTTTTAGTATCTGTAGGGTCATTTTGATAGCTCTCTTTCCATTGATATCAAATTTTGTGTTCTTGCTTTTTTCTCGATTACACTTGTTCATTTTTTCATCAGACTTTAGATGTATTATTTCTTCTCTATTTCATATATTTCTGCTCCTACTCTTATTTTTCCCTTCCTACTGCATAATGCAAAAATAATTTGATTGTTATTCTAGCTTCTTTCTGATACAAGTACTTTAAGTTATAAATGTTCATCTGAGAACTGTTTCATCCCAGAGATCCTGATATTTTAAGTTTTATTATCACTTAGTTTAAAGCACTTTTTATTTACTTTTCTTGTGTTTTCTTCCTTGACCTCTGAGATGTTTAAAAGTATGCCATTTAATTTTGAAATAGTTAACATGTAGGGGTGGGGTTCTGTGTATCTTAAGATAATTGACTTCTAATGTAATAAATCATACAGGAAACACAGTCTGCATAATTTCAAATTTAAAAAAAAGTAATGCAAATGCTTTTCATATTGATTGTATTGGTTACATACATGTCAAAGCTGATCAACTTGTATTCTTCAAATATGTGCATTTTATTGTACTTCAATTTTACCTCAATAGAGCAAGAAAAAAAAAAAGAACACAGATGTGAGCTACACTATAGGACAGTCTGGGTTCAAATCTAAACTCAAGAAAGAAGAAAGGAAAGAGAAAGAAAGAAAGAAAGAAAGAAAGAAAGAAAGAAAGAAAGAAAGAAAG
>JAJEJO010000942.1:29570-135556 GCA_020662805.1 Glaucomys volans | reverse complement strand
AAGAAAGAAAGAAAGAAAGAAAGAAAGAAAGAAAGAAAGAAAGAAAGGTAAATTTTTATGCTAATTTACTTAAGAAGAGATTTTATAATTGAAAACACTTTAAAATCTTATTAATAATCCCTAGAGACATATTCTGAGACCATCATAGGGTTTTTCTTCTTTTATCTATGTTTGTGACAAATTACATAAACAGATTTTTAATACCAAACTATTCTTTCATTATAAGAATTAATTTTAATTATAATTTTATATAATTTTTCATTTAATTTGCATTAGGAATTTTATGAATACATTAATAAGTAGGTTTTAAAAATGATTTTTGCAGGTTTTTGATTTGTTTTTATTTAGTATAATTGTCAGATTATTAATGTTATGTTAATGTCATATATTTACTTAGATTTGTAATTTTTGGTGGCACAATTTTACAGCAATTGCCTCAATTACTTCTTGCTATATGTCCATTAAGATTTTATTCCTCTTTTGAGTCAGTTTTAATAATTCATGTTTTGGTAATATAAGTTACCATTGATTTTCTACTAAATTTCTTATAACTAATTTCTAACTGGTCTATCCAGGTCCTACTCGTTCTTTCCACTGTATTGTCAGAAAAGTCTCCCAAAATTGTTACTTTAATTGATTTAGTTTTTCTTTGACAATCTTTCAACAATTCTCTATTTTTCTCAAGATAAAATATAAAACTCCTAATGCAAAATATGAGCCATTAGTTTCATTATTTCTAAAGCCACTTATCTTTCTATAGGTTCATTTTAATTCCCGGGATATTTTAGTTTCACTCCTCTCCTGGCAATCTATATTATTCCCTCTACCTGAAATTCTCTTTTTTGTCTCTTCTTCAACTGGAGGAAGTTTTAAAGTTTTGATATGAAAACATACTCCTTTAACTCTTCTTCTACTTTTTTTTTTTTTTTTTTTTTTTTGTCTTTTTGGTACTGGAGATTTAATCCAAGGGTGCTTTACCACTGAGCCATGCCCAAAGCACTTTTATTTTTTATTTGGAGGCAGGGTCTCACTACATTGCATAGGGTCCTGCTAAATTGTTGGGACTGGTCTTAAACTTGCAATCCTACCTCGATTTCCTGAGTTGCTTGGATTACAGGCATATGCCACCATGCCTGGCTACTATAACTCTTGTTCTTCAGGTGTCTGCACAGATGTAACTTTCTCCACGAAGCCCTCTGTGGCATCCAAGATTACATGTCCCCTCCTGTGGAGACTTGTCATTTTGGGTGGACTATAAAAGAGCATTTGGAACTATAAGCCATTTGAGAGGAAATACATTACTTTATTCATCTTTGTATCCTAAATGTCTGTAATAAAGAGTGGCACATAGAAAGTACTCAATAAATATTTATCAAATCTGTTTTTAAAGTTTAAAAAAATTAGTTACCCTCTGCAAAAGATCTCATTTAAATTGTACTTAGATTTTTCTTAAGCCATTTTTAACAAGACTACAGGCCCTACAGCCAGAGAAAACTGAATAAAAATCCCATCTTTTCTGCTTACTAGCTGCATAACATTGTACAAGTTGCATATTCTTTATGAATCTCATTTTTCAAACTCATTAAATAGGAAAAACTGCACCTACCTTTCAGGTATTTGTCATGATTAAATGAGATAGCTTATGTAAAAATATTCACTCCTGGCTTTCATCAAATATTAACTCCCTTTTGACTTTTCCATTCTGGTTTTGATATAGGCTGCTGAGTAAAGACTTTCTAAATTAACAGAATTTTTAGAAGTCAAGTTATTCAGTGTTATCACCAACAAAGTTTACCTTGTATTTTGGATATTTCCTTTAGTCTAATAATCTGTAGAATATCTGAATGAATGTCAATTTCCTTTTAAAGTTTTGACATGAAAACATACATGTGATTGAATTGTATCGGTAGAATAATTTCAAGTCATTTGAAACTTCTTTTAATATTATTTAAAAAATACTTCTTGGGCAGAATTGTTCACTTTGGTCAAAACCCATGTCATACCTGAATCTTCACCCATGTTCAAGATCAAGGTAACCCTGTGTGATATGTGTGAAATGAGTTCTGAAGTTTTTGAATTGGATTTCCAAAAAGATGAAGCTCTATCCATTGTTAACCATTCTGGAAGGGAGTGAGTTTTAATGCAGGGCATAGTAACTTAGGGGATAGGTTTTACATCGAAATAAGGGGAAAGTTTTCACTTGTTTGATGTGAGCCTTTCTGGCAATGGGGATGGGAGACTTTGGAGAGGCAGAACCCTCAGAAGGCTCGGAGAAGTAGCCAGGATGGGGCTGGGAGATGGCCTTTTAAAGAGCAGAGACAGTTTCTGGGCCTATGCAGTTTGTTGTAAATTGTTCTCTTTCTCATTTCCCTTCTATTATCCCTAGATCATCCATTAACTCTCATTAAGATTTAAAGGTTGATCTTTCTTCTTTTGTAAGAGATTAAGGGTAAGGGCATGTTGTATACCTGAAGAATACTTTGAAAAGAAATAGTTCTATCAACTTTCCTGCAACTAGAGCTGGCAGCCAGAATCATGGTAACCACAAGAACAGCTGTTAATCCCAGAGCACTGGACCCCATGGCAGCAAGGGCAGTGAGTGGTGGCCTGTCAGGAAGAGGAGAGGAGCTAGATTAATAGAGCTCCATTAATTGTTTTTGAGGTGTGGCCTGCAAACCATTCAGACAAACCTGTGGATGTATTCAAGGGTCTAATCACAAGCAGCAAATGCAGTGGGTGCTCCTGGTTTTGAAACTTGAATGACATGTTAAGTAAATGAAATTCATTTGTAAGCTGCCTTTAATTAACATTTTAACATCTTTAGAGTGAGTTAAGGAAAACAATTCAGTTATGAGATGTTTTATATTAATCTTGGAAGTGAAGTATTTTAAGCAAGGTCATAGAGATTTATAATACCTTGCCACTAGGAAAAAAATGTTTTCAGATTGAGGATTTCTTGAATAAAAGGTTTGAGTGGGAGAAGAGACTAAATAAAGAGAATGACAAGACTTTGATTTCTGTGCTGGGAAAGTGGCACTGTTGAGAGAGGAGATTCCAGAGTGTCTCTTTGTTGAAGGTCATAGAAGACAGTCTGCAAAACTATTTGATGTAAAGACAGGTGCATACGCAAAGCATTTAAGCAGCTTAATTAATGCAATCTAAAACAGCAAAATTTCTTCATTCGTCCTTAAACAGTTTTTTTTCCAACCTCTGTAAAGGTATTTCCCTAGCTATGTACTGCTTTATTAGGACAAAAATAATTATTATCCTCTCTTTCCAATGAGCTCTCTATAAACATTTTGTTAGGACCCCTGTACGCACTGAAGTATTAGGAAGCTAGCCACGTTTTTTGCTTCTGAGATTTCACATTAAACCAACAGAGAATTACAAAGACTGCTTAAAGTTTCATAATGTTTCTTAAAAAACATTCCAATAAATATTAAATGTAGTATTTGCATTTGCTCTTTTCTAGGGGCAGAATCTCAAAAGGCTGAAGTCAAACTAATAGTAACATTGAATTTTGGTTTTGGAAGTTTTCTTAGATATAATTTTTGATTTTCTTTCTCATTCAAAAATGGTTTCCACATTATACCTAATTTTTCTTGTGTTTAAATGTTCTACTTCTTATTTGTATAGGTAGTAATTTCAATTTGGGGCAACTCCAGTAAAATCTGACTTTCATGATTACCTGAAAGTTTTAAACTATTATTCTTCAAATTACTTTCAGCAAAAGCCATGATAAGTTCTACCACCAGGTTGCATCCATTGGAGATTCACTGGTCTCTCATGAATGATGATCAATCCCTATTATCTATGGAAAGTAGAGCCCAGTGACTTCTAAGATCTATGCCAACTTTAAAATTCTCTGGTTAATTAGAAGCCTGTAGTCTTTGGGCATGTTTGGATTTGATGACACCAGGACTTTTCCCTTATTGTGTGAGAGAATGAACCAGCATTTGGAGATCCTTAGGGGTCATTGGTAGATCCAGATCTTCTGTCTTTACTATATGATTCTTTGTGATGCTGTTTTGGTTGCTTCACTATTATTGGTCAGGATTGATGTGAATGGAGAGAAACCTGTGACATAGTGTAGCTCTATATATGCTTTATCTATAGGGGGCGCTCAGGGATGCAGCTGGATGTGAACTGCAAGCTCTGAGGTGAAGTGGTATTCCTGGCACAAGCAACAGACTACCTTAGGACTGCCTGTGAAATAAGAAAAGCCACATAGGATTTAACCAGGGAGGATGTTGAAGTATAACCTCTCTCTAGTGCGCTCTCTCTCTCTAGTGCACGCTCTTTCTCTCTCCCCCCCTCTATTTTTACATTTAGTTAGGTTTTATTTTTTCCCACTTTTTATTGGTACATTATAGTTGTACAAAGTGATGTGATTGGTTGTTATATATTTGCACATGCATGCAATATAAAAATATAATTTGGTCAATTTCACCCCCCAGTACTCCCTCTCTCCCTCCCTACTACCCACCTCTTGGTCCTTTTCCTCTACTGATATCTATTTGATTTTCATGAGATCCATTCCAACCTTTATTTTCCTCTTTCCTCTCCAGCTTCCATATATGAGAGAAAACATGACCCTTGACCTTCTGAGTTTGACACTTCATTTAATGCAATGC
This sequence comes from Glaucomys volans, assembly GCA_020662805.1. NCBI lineage: Eukaryota > Metazoa > Chordata > Mammalia > Rodentia > Sciuridae > Glaucomys > Glaucomys volans. The sequence continues at coordinate 130,922 of JAJEJO010000942.1, read as the reverse complement.
TCTCTAGTTTCATCCATTTTCCTGCAAATGACATAATTTCATTCTTCTTTATGGCTCAGTAAAACTCCATTGCATATACACAGCACATTTTCTTTATTCATTCTTCTGTTGATGAACACCTAGGCTGGTTCCATAGTTTGGTTTGTGAATTGTGCTGATATCAGCATGGATATTCATGTATCACTGTAGTATGATGACTCTAATTCTTTAGTGTACATATGGAGTAGGGGTAAACTGGGTCCTATATTGGTTCAAACCTCAGTTTTTGAGGAATCTCCGTACTGATATCCAATAGTGATATTGGATATTCCATGAACAGTGTAAAAGTGTTCCTTTTTCTCCACACTCTCTCCAGCGTTGTTATTATTTGTTTTCTTAATGAATGTCATTCTGACTGGTGTGAGATGAATTTCAGTTTGCATTTTCTTAATTGTTAATGATGTTGAACATTTCATATATTTGTTGACTTTTTGCATTTCTTCTTTTAAGAAGTGTCTGTTTAATTCATTTGCCCATTTGTTCATTGGGTTATTTCATTTTTTGGTTTAGATTTTGAGTTCTTTATATATTCTATATATTAATCCGCTGTCAGAGAGTAGCTAGCAAAGATTTTCTCCCATTCTGTAGGTTTTCTCTTCATATTCCTAATTGTTTCCTTTCCTGTGCAGAAGTTTTTAATTTGATGCCATCCCATTTATTAACTCCTGACACTATCTTCTAAACTTTAGGGATCCTATTGAGAAAGTCAATGCCTGTGCTTATATGCTGAACTGTTGACCCTACATATTCATTCAGGAATTGCATAATTTTTGGTCTTATTCCTAGGTCTTTGGCCCATTTTGAGTTGATTTTTTAGCAGAGTGAGAGATAAGGGTCTAGTTTCATTCTACGTAGGGATAACCAGTTGTCCCAGCACAATTTGTTCAAAAGATTGTCTTCTCCAATGCATGTTTTTGCCACCTTTGACAAGGATCAGATGATTGTATATTGTATTCTGTATTGTTGGTCTATGTGTCTCTTTTGGTGCCAGTACTATGCAGGTTTTTCTACTACACCTTTGTAGTATAATTTGAAGACAGTATTGTAAAGCCTCCAGCATTGCTTTTTTGGCTTAGAATTGTGAAGCAAAATCTCTAATGTACTCATGGTAGGGTCTTCTTCTCCCATCTATGCAGCTATCTTCTGGCCTTGTCTACTTGGCCTTGGTGGACTTTTTAGTCTACTCATCCCAATCCTATGTTAAACCCTGATAACTTGTTAGAGATTACTGTCAGTGAGTGTTTCAACACTATGTTCAACAACTATTCACTGAATACCCATTACCATAGGGCAGGTGCTAGAGCCATCACTTACTCCATCCTATTGTTTCCATTTTCATGGACCTATGAAGTAGACATTAACTCCAGTTTACAGTCATCTCCAGTTTATATGTCAGTATAGTCTATATACTGACACATTGAGAATATCAAATAATGTGCTCAAATTGCACAGCTAACTAGTGGTACAGTTATTCTTGGAGCCCAGGGAAACTTGGGTATTAGTTTCTGTTGCTACTATAACAAATTACCACAAGCTTAGTGACATAAAGCAAAAGAAAGAAAACTATCTTACATTTCCATTGGTTATAAATCCAACATGGACCCTGATGATCAACAATAAATATATCCATAGAACTTCATTTCTCGTTCCGGAGTTTGCATAGAAGAATTGAGATAGTTGTCTTTTCAAGTTTCTAGAGGCCACCTGCTTTCTTTGACTTGCTGCCCCATTTTCCATCTTCAAAGCTACCAATACAGCATCTATTGTCACATCTCTGTTTTACATTGGTGTAGAATTGTTCTCATTGCTTATAGTCCCATGTAGGTAGATTGGATCCATGATAATTTCCACATCTTGTTTGTTAATTTAATCACAAATGCCAAATCCCTTTGTCATATAAAATAATGTGTTTAGTAGCTTACGTATATTCTTAGTTCTGGGATCAGGACATAACCGTTGGGGGGTATTATTCTGCCCACTATTTCCCTTTGATTTTTCTTCCATAAATCTCTTGCTCTTAAACACTTAAGCTTTGCTTTAATTTTTGTTTTTACAATTCCAGCAACTAATCCAATCATGACAAATGGTGGATATTTAAAAATACTTTTAGAAGATTAATAAATATATAAAATTCTGGAATTCTGACATGTTGTTTCACTACACATAAATGAACTAATTATGATTGATTCAAGGGGTAATTGTTTGTAACACACTCAGGCTCTTAAATTGGGAGATAAAGGTTAATCAGTTTTCTCAGAAGAGCAGAGATATGTATTTGGTGTGCAGTTGAAGTAACAAGATGAGCTCTTGATGGGTAGCCAGGCTAATTAGTTGACAGCATTACTAATGCATATGTTATCAGGAGTATTGTGGATACAACCGATCTCTGCTTTCAGGGTGATCCCTTTGGTCTGGAATTCTTCAGGGAACAAAACATTTGGAAACTTCAAATATGTTAAAAAATTCAAGTGGAAAACATTGATGGAGTTTTGCTCCTGATAAGCTATTTTTCTTTTCGCGGTGGGGGGGCTAGTTCAAGTGAAGACTGGGTGTAAGCAATTGGTAAGGATGCCAGAAAATAAAGCCCTTATGGATGCAAATTAATTGGAGTCAGTGGGAATACTGCAGGAATGCCTCTTTGAATTAAACCCTTGATGGTAGTCAGCAAAAAATGTCTAACAATTTGGCAAAATGTGTATGTATATATTTTTTGTATTAGACCTAGTTGTGTTGGAAGTCGTGAGGAAATCTGGAGGAGCAGGTTGAACAAAGGTGGGCTACCTGATCCATAGCTACTAGTAGTCTGATTGCTAAAACTTCACCATGGAGTTGGAGTCAGGAGGCTCCCTTGATACTGCTGTAATTAACTACAATTGGTACTAAACTAATTTTTAGACAAAGAGTGAAATTAAATCAATGATCATTCAGGGTACATAATAAAATCATACCTTCACTAGGATTTGGCATCTTTATGTAATTAAGAGATCTCATTTGAACAGGAAGTGAAAGATGGCACAGTGCCTTTGGCAGGATTTCAAAATGCCCAATGCTTCTCTTTGACTTACTCCAGTTCTCCCTAGTGACAGGTACCTATAAGTATTACACAAAGCAAAACAAGTCGTTGAGTAAGGCTGCAAACTACAAAGGAGAGATGTATGCCTTTAACAAAAAACGGAAGGTGCAAATTTGGGCTTCCCAAACCAGAGATAAATATATGCATTTCTCAGCGGTACTGAGAAATAACTGTGAACATAACAGCAATGTCACTTCAAATTACTTACTGCTTGCATTAAGGGTGGCAAATGTTTTATTAATAAACAAGTGGTTAGAGCATTATTTGTTCCCAACTATCAGCATCTGGGAAGGTAGGGGAGGCCAACCTGAAACATTTGACAAGAAAAAAGATTTACTAATTTAACATGACTGACAGTCCTGGTGATGAAAAGGCTTCTGCCCTGTAGCGTCAGGAGCAGCTGAAGGGAGGGGTTTGTGCTGGGTGGAAGTTATGGAGGTCCTAGGAACCCCAACTTTGTCAAGATGGAGGGGTTCCTCACAAGACTGAGAACCTTATGGTACAGTTAAGTAGACATAGGGGAATGGGAGGAGGAATTGGAGAGAGGGGAGTAGAAGAGGGAGAAGAAGGAAGAGAGAGAGTGGAGGGAGATGGAGGGGGAGGGAGAAAAAGGGAGGGATAGAGAGAGCTAGAGTGATTTACTGTTTGATTTGGTCTTCTTCATTTGGTGCAGAGTCTAATTTAGGAACTGTACTCTCATCTATCATGAGCTGGCTAATCAATGACTGCAAAACACTTAGAAGGTAGTAAGTTTTATATAAAGGTAAATAACAAAAATGCTAGAATTTGGTTGAAGATTGCTGCCAAATATAGCCTTCCAGCAGAAAGCTGGAAGTTTATTTGTTTGTAGAAGAGTCTGGTTGGCTTTTGGAGCCTCACTGTAAACCGCAAGTGGATTTCCCATGGGTGGGGCTGGGGCGGCAGTGAGAACCTCAGATGCATCTTACTGGGCTATAATTATGGGTGTTGCAGTCCCTGGGCCACTTCTAACTCCTCTGGATTCTTTGCACTGCATTAAAACAGGTCTTCTATGACTCATTGGCATGAATGAAATTTCCTGATTAGGGTTTGTACTATGATTTTTCAGCTCAGAGCTATCATAACAGTCATTGTAAAGATGTCAGACACTTACTAACAAGACAAAGTCGTCTCCTGAAGAAAGTTTTGACTTTTGATAGCCCCCTACTCCACTTTCTTCTTCTGGACTTGAATAAGATCTCAATCTGATGCTCCTTCACCTTGTAACTGCTCTTTGCAGCGAGAAAAGAAATTAAACACATCTGATTGCCCAAACTCCTTTTCCCAGTTTAAGATCTATGACATTCCTCCACCTATATAGCTTACTATATTTGCTTCTTTTTAAAAGAGAGTATAGCTCCTCCCATTTATGATATATAATTACCAGCATATTAATCTGTCAATTTTAGGTTGTTCAATGAATTCTTATTGCAAAAACAGCTGTAGACAACAATATTACAATAGTGTATTCTTAAGCAAACAGCAATGTCTCTAGAATGTGTGCACATAAATATTAATTAGGAAGAGAAACAAGACAGCAATGAAACAATTTCTATTAATTATTTGGCTTGTTTTCAAATTTGGTCTGACTTTCTATTGCGGAAGCTTGTGGAACAATCTGTTTTAGCCTATTTATGCAGTGAAGGTGTCTAAAAGCCAGCAATTAAGTTTAGTGGTAAGTCCTCCTGAGAAGGAAATTTTTTTCTTACTTGCTAATTTGGGCCCATGATGAGGCAAAGAGGAGTTATTTTGATTCTACTTGTTTAACCAGATGGTTCTCCTGGACAAGCTGTCAGGGGGATTCCCAGGGCTTTTGGGCTCTAATTGGGACCTGTTTTCCAACAAATGTTGACTCACAGAACTTCCCAGAGTTTTGTAGTGCTGAAGAACTTAGATAGTTCCTGTTAGAAAGAAAAGCAGAGTGCAAATACAGTAGCTTCTCAACCATTTCTAGCAACTCCCTGGGAATGCCCATTGTCTGTAGAAAGTCCACATTCAGGAGCAGATAATGAAATTTTCAAAGCAGTCAAGTGGATCTGGAATTAAACTTTACAGTTTGGCAAAGTTCTAACAAGTTTGATTATTTTTCCATTTTTTGTAATTTTTAATTTGTGTTTTAGCCCATGGAATTGTAGAAGTAAGACATGAAGAAGGTAGGTACAGGGCAGCTAAAGACAAGTGAAAGTGGCAGGAGGCAGCAAGATGCTGGGAAGTTAGGAAATACCCCACTTGAGCAGGCAGGAAATTCGAAAGCCACTTCTAAACTAGGGAGAGTGTGGGGAAAGAAATTCCCACTTCCTCTTCAGCCTCCAAGACATCACCATAAAATATTTTACATTAATATCAACAACCTCTTATCATCAAGAACAGGACTGATTTAATTCTCAAAAGGAAAACTGCAAATAGCCAACAAACACATTAAAAATCTTTAGCCATAGGTTATTAAAGAGATGCAAATTAAACATGAAGGCAATATTTATTTATTTGTTGAATTGGCAAAGATTTTAAAAAATAGTTGATATCTACTGTTGCCAAAAGGACAAAGAAGCAGACCATTCTTAGCTATCGCAGTGGAGACAAGAATTGGTATCCCCTTTGGAAGGGCAACTTGGCAGCATTAGGAAAATGCTTTAAAAATGTGTGCACTCTGGCCTAGCACTCATAGACAAGAATTTATTCCAAGAAAATTATCAAGTGTATTTGTAAAGATTGCACTTAAAAATTGTTGGAAGAGATTTGCTTTAGTTGCCAAAGAGGAAAAATATTTTAATATTCTAAAGTCAAATTATGAAATATTTAAGAAAAATAATGCATGGTGACTAAATATGATGTAGAAACTATGAATTTGCTAAACTTTTCCAGTTAGATTAAATAGAAAATATGCAGAACACAAAATGTGACTATAGCTCCATTTTGCTTCAAAGCACATACAGAAAAAGAAAAATATATACCAAAATACTATTAATAATTTCTGAGAACTAGATGGTGATTGATTTTTAGATTTCTGATGTTTTCTTTTTTTTCCTTTTTAACAAAAACAAAATATGATGTATGCTACTTACCCATTAACATGAGATAAAACATTGAAAAGCAATAAAAGAAATTTAAGACATTGAAAATATTTTCTGAGGAAAACATTAAAGAGACAGACCCATTACAAGCATCTGTTAGTTTAATAATAAGAATGGGTGCAGCATACTCTAGAATCACCTTCTTCCATGATTTAATCATTCCTTCATTTATTTGATTCTCTAGCAATGGAATTGGGCATGCAGCAGTGAACAAAAGCCTGTGGTCCCCACCTTGATGATGCTTATAGTTGTTCCTGGAGGTGGACATTATTGAAATTACACAGACACCTTAAAAATTGCCACTGTTGACAGAGCTTCAAGCTGCCAACTCCCCAGTCTATGGGTCCCTGTTGAGAAGCGGCAGCCTAGCGGTGGAACAGCGGAGTGACCGCGTGGGTGGGTTGGAGAGAAGACCGCAAGCACAGTCTGTGGCCATTTGGAACCCACCCTGTAGGTGTGGCGGTCCTTAGGGCCTGCAAATCAATGTGCGCCAACCTGTTACCCTTCAGTGGCCAGGCCTGGACGTGGTACTGATGTCTGCTACAGAAGCCCGCTCCTTGCAGCGCGGCCGCAATCTAGGCGCATACACCATCCCACCACCTCAACCTCCTGCTTCGGGACCTGCGGCAAGAAAATGGAAATGGGGCAAACTGAATGGAAGTCGGGATTGAGAGTTGACCGGTTTTAGTACTTTCCCAAAACCTAATTAGCATAAGTTTGGACCAATAGCTTTGGTACGTCTTTCAAGCCCTAATTAGCATAAGTTTGGACCAATGGTAGTGCCCCAAGCGCTCTGTACACCCCTAGACTAGCACCCTCGTCGGGAGAAAATCTGCGCTCAGGTCCTCTCTTGCACTGCAAGAGTTCTGTGCCTTTTCTTCAACAAATCCTACCTTTAAACTCACTCATCCTGGTCTGTGGATTTTATTCTTCAAATTTATAAGTCAAGAATCCTGAAAGAAGAAATTGGAAGTGAGCTGCTGGGGTCTGCTTCAAAAGTGGAGGGCACTGCCTGCCATTAAGAGCTCCAACACTTGGCTGTGGAGTCCTGCAGCGGCGCAGACCCCACCTGCCAGCAGAAGCAGTAAATCAAGTTGATCTCAAAACTCTGGTTTCACTGTAACCAGTGTAAGCTAGACTACAGAACCCATCAGAGAGAATTGGGGCAAAGGAGAGAGGCAACTGCACTATGGAGGTTCTTAGAGGGCAGGGACACAGGGGACATTCCTGACTGAGAAACCTCTGTGGATAGAGTAGCCCAAGTGGGGGACTGTCTTGTGTTTTGTGTTGTTCTGGGAGTAGATGTGGTGGATGGAGTGGTAGGGACTTGAGGCACTGTTTAAGTCTTGCCTTTATTTCAAGAGCTAAGGAAGCGTTCAAATATTTTCAGGAACAGATATAAATGAACTGCCTTTTGCAAAGTAATTCTGACTCTTGTGAATAACACATTCAAGAGGATCCTGAAAGCAGGCAGACATAGAAGTTAGAACGCTGTAAAAGTATAGGAAACTAATAATGTTTGCCTTGGAACAAGGTGATGGTGCTAGAGAATGAGAGATGACACAAGAAGTTGATGAAGCCATGGATGTGGGGCTCAGGGAGAGAAGAATAAAAAAATGACAAAAGTTATTTTGTTTGTATTGTTGACTGGCTAGTGGTACCATCCCAGATCTAGTAGAGGTCTGATATGGGATATGATAGTCTGAAACATTTTTGTGACACCGAGAGGAACTATCAAATCATACATGACAGTCCTCATGGAGACTGAAGAAAAAGAGGCACTACAGAATTCTCATGGGTTTGACTCTTTATTGTCACCCAACCATAGACCAGGCTATGTGCTATTTTTTCTTTGTTCTTTTCAAAGTAACTTAGATACATGGCCTTTGAATGAGCCTTTATCCATATCTTCAAGGAATGTCTATGACCTGAAGTTTAGTTATATTCAAGGGCTAGAATCCGTAGTAATCATCATCATGGGAGAAATAAGGAGACTCAAGTAGAAAGTAAAACAGAAGTTGGCATATTTGATTGTTTCATTTTGTGTTGATATAATCTTCTTTGAGAGAAAGTGACATAATTTACATATTATTTTGTTTCTTGAATAATGCCAAACACCATACTGTTATTTAAGTATAAACCTGGCCATAAGCTTGCTTAGTAAATCAGTGGAAAATGGGATGGATAAATACGTGAATTCAATTTATTCATTCAGTATTCATTGCTTAGGTATACAAACGCCACACATTTGTTGCGCACTACAGATCATTCTGAGGAGGGGATGTAGACTTCTTCGTGGTTTCAACCACAGCCTTGCTTGGTTTTTGAGAGAAATGCATAAAAATCAGGTCTGGCCAATGCCTACTTTACTAACGGTAAGCGAGTTTAACCTCTAAGCCTCAGGGGCCTGTACCAGAGGACTGTTTTTGTTCCAGAAGCAGGAGGAGGACAGTCTGAAGGCATACTCTGGTTCGCTGGTGTCCTTTCAGCATTTTCTTCAGCCTAGAGTGACAGGAGAAAGTGCAAGAGAAGAGGGGACAACTTGAGTCTGCTTCAGTGGAATGAGAACAAAACAGCAATCAATAGCAAGAACTGTGACACATAAAAAAAGTCAGTAATTTCTACAATCATTTCACATTCAAAAAGCAACACCTATACATACACAAAAGTGTCCTAACTTAAATGACTGATTAATGTGTTGTATTTTTTCTTGTCAAATTTACGGTACTAAGAGATTGATATCATTTTGTACTGACAAAGGTATGGGAAATATATTTACCTATAGTTGACATAAATTGGTGCAGCCTTTTTAGAAAGAGCAATGGGAGTCCATGTGGCAGAAAATATCAAAATGTTAAAATGTATATGCCACTGAGTCCAGCAGTATTCCTTCTGGATATTTGTCATGCTGTCAGTAATGCCTATTATTACTGAGTTCTAACCCTGATAGGAATTGCTTTGTGCTTGTTATGGGTTCTAAACTGTTTAGTTTTACAAAACTCTGTGAGATCATTTTTATTATTACCCAGCTTGTGTAGATAAGGAAATAAAGTCATAGTGAAGTTAAATAATTTTCCAAGGTTACATAAATACTGAACTACAGAAGTATGATTCAAAACCAGGAAGTTTGGCTCTGGAACTCACTCTGTGTACCAGCCTTTCTTATCTCCTCATACATTTGGGCAGAATGTCAGGGTGTTGAAGAGTTCAGGCTCTCCCATGGCCTCTCCGCCTCTTCTTCTGATCTAATTATAGATGCATCACCAGAAGAGCAGTAGCACCCTGATTGCAACATCCTGATAAGTGGAATTTAGAAAAAGGTAGATGCCCTGTGCTTGATTGTAGAAATTTTGACACTTCTACATTCCTTCTTTCTGGTCTACCTGACACCTGTCAGGTTCTTATACACGTAGAACTTCACATGCTGGCCTCTGAGGGGAGTGTGGGACACGTCCTCAACTCCCGTGTCCTTGGTAAGAATATAGACTGAGACCAACCCTTGGAAGTCCTGTAATAACAGGCTCTTGTTTTATTCTTAGCTTTGTAATAACAATGATGATGACAGTGATATAAATGAGAACCAAAGTGCTTCCTAACTGTCCTGCCTACTAACTAGGCACTGTCTTAAGACCTTTTATGTGTAGTGTTTAAATCAACACAAACACACACACACAGACACACACACACACAACTGGTAGGCATTCTTAGTATCTCTATTTTGTGGAGAAGATTGAGAAGCAGAATGACATTATGTGAGTAATTCTGCCAAAAAAGGTTTTTGGGAGCCCACATGTCACATACCATATTTAAGACCAAAGGTCATGAAGGCCTGAGTAAGTTTGGGAATGAAGTAGGGGAGGGGACAGATGCAGGCCATATGATTCAGAGAACCTCTGTAGGAATAACTAAAGGCAAGAAACAATATTAATGGTCTTTTAAACTTAGGGAGTGGCATAATAATATTGATTTGCTTATAATCATAAAATGATCTGTACCAAGTTGTCATGTTGGGAACTTCAAGTTTGTGGAGGTTGGGAATATTTCAAGCTACTCACCTGGGCAAAGGTATAATGGTTGAAGAGCTCAACATAAATGTGTTCTTAGCTTGCTTAACAGAAAATGATTTAAAATTGGAGCTACTATAAGTGGGGAAATATCCATTTTATTATTGGGATTAGAAGGAAGGAATTTGACATTTATTCAGAGACTACAGTGTAAATAGTTTTTTCTACCCTTTATTTATCTCTTAGAAATTGTTTTCTTTTTGTCATTCATAGATGAAAGAAATCATTTTCCCATGGTCACATGGATGGTAAATGATAGAACCAACCACATTCTAATTTAAGACCATCAAATACCCCAATAATTTTTTTCTCTCTTTTTCCTATTTTTTAAAAATAAAATTACACAAAGATCTAGTATTTGCTTCAGCTTCTTTGCAATCTTACCCTTGTCCAGTGGTCTTTCTCTCCCGTAGACCAGACATGCTGACTTGTCTGTTTGGGGACTCTATTGTCATACTTGTCACAGGCAGAGAACGTGAGTTCTTGTCTCTGAGGCTCAGCTTCTCATTTGCTAGCTCTGGCTCTGGGACTTACAGTACACAACAGTTCACCTCTGGGGCCTGTTTTCCTCCACAACTTCCCGCATTACCCATGTCTGCCCCCTGCCTGAGGCTTTTCAGAAGCTCAGACATTTGCCCTGGAAGGATTGCTTTCTCTCTGTCTCTCTCTGTTTCTGTCTCTCTCTCCTTCCTGGTGCCATATTCTGAGCTGTTTTCCTCCACCACACTTTTCTGCCAGGAGGTTTTGCCTCACCTTGGGTCCAGAGCTGTGGAGTCAACCATTTATGAAACTGTGAGTCCCCAAAAAACTTTTCCTCCTTTAAAATTGTTCTTCTTAGGTCTTTTGGTTACAACAGTGAAAAAGTTTACTAGAACAATCATATTTTGCCTTTTCCATAAAACTTACCTTTTATTGTATTCCTTTAGACCCTAGGTATCTGAATAACTAGTTTGGCAATGGATTATGATGACATTTTTTTTTCTTTTCCCAATAAAATGTGCCCTTTATGTAAGAAATCCACAGGCTGCTTGTGTATATGTGTGCATGTATGTGTATTTATGAAAAAATATTTAATATAAGGAATTGACTAATGTAATCATGGAAACTAGAAAGTCAAAATTTATAATGTAGACTGGCAGGCTGAAGACAAAGGAGAGCCCCTGGTACAGTTCCAAGTCTAAGCTGTCAGCCTGGAAACCTAGGAGAGCCAGATGATACAGTGAAGTCCAAAGACTAGATGCTGGAGAAATCACTCTGCTAGGGGAGGCCAGGCTTTTTGTTTAATTCAGACCTTCAAGTGATTATATGAGGCCCTCCTGATTCAAGGAAGGCAAACTGCCTTTATTTATTTTTATTTTTTATTTTTGGAGGGTACCAGGAATTGAACTCAGGGGCACTCAACCACTGAGCAACATCCCCACCCCTATCTTTTTAATTTTATTTACAGACAGGGCCTCACTGAGTTGCTTAGTGCCTTGCCATTGCTGAAGCTGGCTTTTGAACTCATGATTGTTCTGTCTCAGCCTCCCGAACCACTGGGATTATTGGCATGGACCACTACACCCAGTGGCAAACTGCCTTTACAAAATTAGCGTACTGTAGCGACGCAGCCACATCAATGTTTATAGCAGCTAAATGCACAAAAGCCAAGCTATGGGACCAACCATGTGCCCTTCAATAAATGAATGGATAAAGAAAATGTGGTATAAATAAAACACAATGGAATACTACTCAGCCATAAAGAAGAATGGAATTATGACATTTGTAGGCAAACGGATGAAACTCGAAAATATCATGCTCAGTGAAACAAGTGAATTCCAAAAAGTCAAAGGTCAAATGTTTTCTCTAATATATGGGAGCTAATTGAAATAAGGCAGGGGAGAAAGGGAAAAAAATGCAGAGGGAATTTCATTAAAATGGAGGAAATGACTGGGGATATAGCTCAGTTTGTTGAGTGCTTGTCTTCCAAGCAAAAAGCCCTGTGTTCAATCTCCAGCACTGCAAAATAAATAAATAAATAAATAAATAAATAAATAAATAAATAAAAATAGGCAAGATCAGTAGAGTTGGTCAAGGGGATTGAGGGGAAGGAAGAAGTGTCAGGAAAAGACAAGAACAATGCAATCTGACTGAACTTTCATATTTACATCCATACATATAGTACAATATCAAGTATACCCACAAGATGATAACTAAAAATATGTATAAATAAATTGCAGAAAGATCAGGAGAAAAGATGGAAGGTTGAAACTCATTCTATGAGACTAGTATCATCCTGATAACAAAACCAGATAAAGACACTTCAAGGAAAGGAAAATGTCAGACCAATATCCCTGATGAACATAGATACAAAAATTCTTAACAAAAATCTGGCCAATAGCACACAAAAACATATTAAAAATACAGTGCACCATGATCAAGTGGGATTCATCACAGGGATTCAAGACTGTTTCAACATCCAGAAATCAATACTTGTAATTCATCACATCAATAACTTAAAGTTAAGAATCATATAAGCATTTCAATAGATGCAGAAAAAGCATTTTATAAAAGACAGCACCCCTTCATACTCAAAACACCAGAAAAAATAGGGATAGTAGGAACATACCTCAACATTTTAAAGGCTATCTATGCTAAGCCCATGGCCACCATCATTCTAAATGGAGAAAAACTGAAAGCATTCTCTCTAAAAAGTGGAACAAAATAGGGATGCCCTTTTTCACCACTTCTTTTCAACATAGTCCTGGAAAATGTAGCCAGAGCAATTAGACAGATGAAAGAAATTAAATGGATATGAATAAAAAAAGAAGAACTCAAACTATCACTATTTGCTAATGACATGATTCTATATTTAGAGGATTAAAAAAATTCCACCAGAAAACTTCCAGAACTCATAAGTGAATTCAGCAAATTAGCACTATATAAAATCAACACTCATTAATCTAATGCATTTCTATTTATCATGATGAATCCTCTGAAAGAGAAATTAGGAAAACTACTACATTCATAATAGCCTCAAAAAAATAAAATATTTGGAAATCAATCTAACAAAAGGGGAGAAAGACCTCTACAATGAAAACTGAAGAATACTAAAGAAGGAAATTAAAGAAAACTTTAGAAGATGGAAAGATCTCCTGTGCTCTTCAATAGGCAGAATTAATATTGTCAAAATGGCTATACTACCAAAAGTGCGATACAAATTCAATGCAATTCCAATTAAAATCCCAATGACCTACCTCATAGAAATAGAGCAAGCAATCTTGAAATTCATTTGGAAGAATAAGAGATTCAGAATAGCCAAAGCAATCCTTAGCAGGATGAGTGAAGCAGGAGGTATCGCAATACCAGACCTTAAACTATACTACAGAGCAATAGTAACCAAAAAGGCATGGTATTAGCACCAAAATAGGCAGGTAGACCAATGGTACAGAATAGAGGACACAGAGACAAACCCATGTAAGAACAGTTATCACACACTAGAAGAAGGTGCCAAAAAGATACAATGGAGAAAAGATAGCCTCTTCAACAAATCTTCATCATGTTGACTTAGGACCAAACTTCCTTAACAAGACTCCCAAAGTACAAGAAATAAAGTCATGAATCAATAAATAGGATGGATTCAAACTAAATAGCTTTTTCTCAGCCAAGTAAGCAATCAATAATGTGAACAGAGAGCCTACAGAGTGGGTGAAAATCCTTATCACACACACCTCAGATAGAGCACTATTCTCCAGAATTTATAAAGAACTCAAAAAACTTTACACCAAAAATACAAATAACCCAATCTATAAATGGGCTAAGGAATTGAGCAAAAACTTCACAGAAGAAGATATACAAATGATCAACAAATACATGAAAAAATGTTCAACATCTCTAGTAATTAGAAAAATGCAACAAAGGCAAATAAAAGTATCCTAAGATTTCTTCTCACTTCAATTATAATGGCTATTATAAAAATACAAGTAACAACAGGTATTGCCAAGGATGTGGAGAAAAAGGTACACTCATACATTGCTGGTGGGATTGCAAATTGGTGCAGTCACTCTGGAAAGCAGTATGGAGATTCCTCAGAAAACTTGGAATGGAACCATCATTTGACCTCGCTCTCCCACTCCTCAGCCTATACCCAAAGGACTTAAAATCAGCATACTGCAATGATGCAGCCACATCAATGTTTATAGCAGCTCAATTCACAATAGCTAGATTGTGAAACCAACCTAGATGCCCTTCAACAAATGAACGGACAAAGAAACTGTGGTATACATACACAATGGAATATTACTCAGTCATAAAGAAGAACAAAATTATGGCATTTGCAGGTACATGGATAAAGTTGGAGAATATCATGCTAAGTGAGACAAACCAAACCCAAAAAACCAAAGATCTAATATTTTCTCTGATAAGTGAATGCTCATACATAATGTGAAGGGCAGGTAAGGTACAAATGGAGGAAGTTTGAATTGTGTAGAGGAAAATTAGGGGATGAAAAGGGGAGGGGAGAGGAAAAGGGTGAAATGAGACAAAAATGGTTACACTATCTACATGTATGATTACACGAATGGTGTGACTCTACATTGTGTACAACTAGAGAAATGAAAAGTTGTAGTCCATTTGTGTACAACGAATTCAAATGCATTCTGCTGCCATGTATAACTAAATAGAACAAACAATAAAAAAAGATGGGAGGGTGAAGGGAGATGGAGTGGAAGTACTGGGGACTAAATTAGAGCAAATTATATTCCATGCTTTTGTGATTATGTCAAAATGTATCCTAATGTTATACACAACTGAAAAGATTCAATAAAGAAAAGTAGACCTGATACTACAGAAAAAAAAAAAAAAACCATTCTAAGCTGTGTGTGTGTGCATGTGTATGTGTGTTTGTATATTTATCTACTTATATGCTTATTCCTTTCCCCACTGGAAAATAAGCTCCAAAAGGTCAAAGACTGGGACAATTTAATTTTCTGTGCTTTTACCTGAGCCAAGAAAATTGCCTATAATGTAGTAAGTGAGCAATAAATATTTGCTGGATTATTGATTATTACTATTAACTTTTTATACTTACAAAGGACCTTGTAGTTGTAGTAGGTCTAACGGAGAATGACTATCATTCAAATCAAAGGGATTTGAAATTATACAATGAAGAAGCAATACAGAAAGAAGAACTGCTGGACGATTAGTGAGCAAAGGATCTGATAATGGACTTCAAATATTGGGAGGGATTTTATGTGAACGAGGGCTTTGACTCATTCTGTACAACTTCTCTGCATAGAATTAGATCAAAGGATTGAAAGGCAATATATGGTTCCATTTAAAGAAGTAATTTCAATGACAGTTGCTCCAAAATGGAATCAACTACCTGGTGAGGAAGCAATCCTATATTGCTAAAAATATTCAAGCCTAAGTCCTTAAGGGAATAATTGTTCTTGAATAAGACTTTGGTTAGATTATTCTAAATTTCTTTTGCTTAGAGGATTCACTTCTTCTGCCTCAACATCATCAATGTTGCTTGTTAATGCCCCTCAGGGCCACCTCACTTTCTCCCCTGGTCATTTAGAGTGCTCTCAATTTTTTTTTTTATTTTTACAGACTTCATTGCACACAAATGCAGTACAACTTTTCATTTCTATGGTTGTGCATGATGTACATTCATACTACTCATGTAATCATACATGTACATAGGGCAATGATATCTGTCTCATTCCACCATCATTCATACCCCTGCCTCTCCCCCTTTCATTTCCCTCTTCTTAATCTAAAGTTCCTCCATTCTTATCTCACCCTCTACCCCCCAACCCAATTATATGTCATCATCAAATTATCAGGGAAAACATTCGACCTTTGTTTTTTTGGGATTGGCTTGTTTTACTTAGCATGATATTCTCCAGTTCCATCCATTTATCTGCAAATGCCATAATATTATTCTTCTTTATGGCTGAGTAGTATTCTATCATGTATAACATTAGGATACATGTTGTCCTCTTGCCTGACAGTCCCCCACCCAATGACAAGTTCCATGGAAGGCAATAACTAATTCTGCCTTTCTCTTTTGTTCATCCTTTTTTATATCTAGTGTCCAATACAGTGCCTGGCACATGGTAAGAAGGAATTAATCTTAGTGAAGTTTGTACACAGGTTGGAATAATTTCATATTTCATTTCTTTGGGAACCTGGAGTCATTGGATAAAGGATACACATTGATTCTTTCTCCTTATTTTCATGCAGAGCTTCTAATTCCTGGTGGTTCTGCTGAGCTTGCTGGCACAGTGGCCTCTACAAACTCCTGTGTTCTGAGAGGAGGGCTCACGATGCCTCCCCTCCCTGCCCTTCATGCCTCTAGTGACTCCAGATTGATCTGCCTGGTCACCTGCAGTGTCCGTCAGCCTCACTATTGGCCTAGATCTTTTGTCAGGGAGATCATATGAAGCTGCTAAAATTCTCCAGAGGTTCAGCACAGTTAGCTGGATGCTAGCCTTCTCAAATGATGAAATCAAGTTCTGGAAAGAGGCTCTTTGTGTTTATCTAAATTGGAAATATTTTATTTGTTTTAGCAATTCCTTTTAATTGTGCATCACATTAGGGTTCACGTTAACATGATTATATAAACATGGAATATAATTTGCTGTAGGTATTAACTTATTTTAGAATTATTATTATAAATGTCAAATATACTTATAAAAAATTCAGATAAAACAGAAAAATGTGAAGAATAAAAAAAAATCAGCCATAATTTACTTAAAGATGATGGTTGTTATCACTTTAGTATTTAGCTTTATAGATTTTTTAAAAATAAAAGTTTCATGGCAAAATGCTATTATAAAATAGTAGCTATTATAACATTTTTCCAATTGATATATTGAGAAATCCTTTCAGGTCAATACATATGTATTTTTACCATCACTTTGTCATGTCTGTGTGCCAGTGATGTGATTGACTAGTGTGCTGTTCTGTGAGTTATTAAGATAATTGAGTTTCGTTCATTCTACAGCATGGGAAAAAGTTACATAGCCCTGAGACAATAGAGCAAACATACACTGTTGCCCCTGCCAAGTGAAGGAAAATTGTTTGTGACTTTTTAAAAACTGATAGTGGGGCTGGACATGTAGCTCAGTGGTAAAGGGCATGTTTTGTAATTGCAGGACTCTTGAGTTCAATCCCTAGCACTCAAACAAGCAAATTAAAACAGCAATAATAACAGAGTGATGGGGTTGAGAAAAGGCATTTATTAAGTTGAAAGTTGTATGTAAAATTCTAAGTGTTAATTTATTCACAAAAACTTCATATGCAGAAACATACCTGTAATCAGCATTATCTCTCAATGAAAGCTTCTCCTTAGGGGAATGGACCCAAGTATGTGATTTGGCTTAGACCTGGAACTTGGGTTAAAGGCTATGAATTCTCACCACTGATATTTGGCTTAAGTTTCTGTTCCCCAGATCTTTGTGTGCAGCAAGTGTTATCTTTGTGAACTTCATATTTGTTCTGTTCCTAGGAACCTGTGATCATCAGTTAACCATTGCCACAGGTCTCTGTGGGTCAAAACACTCTGATTTTAATTCTTCCATGTCTTATTGTGGTCATTTTATTCACCTTTACTCTGTTAAGTGCTATTGCCTTAACTCTACCTCTCTTAAACCTATTATGACCTGGAAAATCAGAGAACACACAGAATAAAATTTTCTATTACCATCTTCATTCTATTCAGGGCAGCTACCTAGAGCTCCTCAAAAAGCTGGCACTAATTTTCCCCCATTGCCATGGATATTTTTCATACAGGGAAAGAAGTCTTTTGGGTCCTGCTATGAAATAGATGTTGGGGGATTGGATGAACATGAAATTGATTAATTCTATTGCTCCTCAACAACCAGCAGTTTTCCTGAGGGTCCCAACAAAATATTCATTAATAATTTTGGGTCCATAATAGAGAGTTAAATTAAAATAGAGACAAAACTGAGCATGCTTTGGGATAAGATAACCCATACACAGAAAAATTTTTAGAACCACATTCTTTATCACCATTATCCTGGTGTTTGTATTGTGGGAGAGATTCTAAGTTCAATAAATGGAGGACAAATTAAAGTCATAATTAGTTCAAATTAATTGAAATGCATCTATTCACCTAATGTTGGCTTAGATATATAGGATTGGCATTAATTAATTGTTTGATGATCTACTGTATAAGAGATCAAAATGCCAGAACTTTCCTGGTATACTAGAGAAAAATGACTATATTAATCAAGCTTTTAAAAATTTTTCTATTTCTTATGATGTTTTGGCGTCTTGGAGCCTTACAGACCCAGGGAAGGACTGCCCTTCCCAAATTTAGTTAATTCCTAAGAATAGCAAAAATCTTCCCTGTAAGCAATTCATCTAACCCAGAGCCCACATCCCAACAATCTCTGCATCAAAGTCTCACCAGCCAACCTAATATTCTTCCTGCCCTGAAATACCCAGGGCTACGTACCTGACAAGGAACTACCCTTATTCCCCAGTGCTGCAGAGGAAATCTGTCTCCTTCTTGGTGGAAGGAGTGTCTTTTGCAAATAAAATGGTCCAAGCATATTAATGATCTACTTCAGGGTGCTATTTTTTCTCAACTGGTACATGAGAGATCGAGTGCATGTCAGCTCTAAATGGTAAAGGTGTTCTGCCCCACTACGGGCCATGCCCTCCAAGATTAGTTACAGCTGCTCTATGACTACTCAGGAGGTGAGGAATAATTCTACACTGCAGTAGGTTTCATGATTTTTCTCACTGTGATCTCAGTTGTATACCTTTTGATTTCTGATTTTCTCTATTTAGTCTTTTAGCTTTTCATAGCCTTAAGAACAAGGTCAGTCCATAACCTCTATAGTCACCATAGCACCTAAATGCTGTAACCCGCTTGAGGCCTTAAGCCTTCACCTCTACCTGCATTTCTTTCCATGCCACCATGGGGCATAACATATGTTTAGTAATTTTGTTGCCATCAACTTTGTAGGTTAACTCAAGTTCTAGCCACTCCCAATTGAAAGTTATCTTTGTGCTCATCAATTACATAAATGACCCATTCCTTACATATTATAATTTGGGTCTTTTTTCCTGGGCTCATGATTCTAGTTGTCACATCAGAATTAGTATTTCAACAGAAAGTAAATGGCACTCCCAAATCAGAATAATATTAGATGATTTGATAAAGGATTATCCACAAAAACATGGCAGTGTAAGGAAATGACAACAGATAAAGTGGTCAATGATCTAATAATCGTAAAGTCCTTTACCGTCTCTAAATCTGAAGGTGAGGGGGATGAGGATGATCTCCAGAGCATGGAGGCAGAGACCTCTGTGGAAATGGCTGCTTAACAGACTCTGGGACTATCAACCTAGCAGGTCCGCTAGGAAGAGCAGGAAAATAAAGAGCATACTTTCATCTTCATCCCTTGCTTTGATTTCCGTGGATGTGCCTCATGGGCTATACTTAACTGCACAACAAAGAGCTAGTAGTTCACTAATAGTTCTTACAGGTTAGCACCCTGAAGCATAGGGCAGTTTTCTGGGGCAGACTGTGGATATAGAAGGGCTCAGGTTATATATTGTGTTGTGTTCCAGCTTCATTTGGGCTGGGTTTGCTCTCTAAGAAGGTTGAAATCAAGGACACAAATCCAGCAGTATAGGGTTGTCACATTTAGGGTTGTCACTTAGATAACCTAGAGTAGCTAGAGGTACAGGAAGTGGTACAAAACCCCTGACAGGGCATACATAAAACAATCTATAGTGAGTTAAGGAATTGGCTCTGTGTTATGGGATTTGGGGTAGAGTTTTAGCAACAGGGGCTTGCAAACATGCCAAGGGCTAGATAGTAAATATTTTAGAATTTTCAAGTCATACAGTCTTATTTTCATCTACTCAACACTGTCGTCAGCTCAAAAGCAGTGATGGACACAGCAAATGTGTATAACTGGGTTCAAATAAAACTTTATTTACCAAAGTTGACTGAAGACAGAATTTGATCAAAGAAACAAGGTTTGCAGACTTTTAATCTGCAGGAAATTGATCTTATAAATGAGATATTGAATTAGAAGCCCAGTTCTATAGACTGGACCAACCAGTAGTATTTGGTGAATGCAGTGAATTAGCAGTTTTGTACTTAGGTTTTACCACCAGGCAACTGATTTATTGCAGCCAGCGTATGACTACAAGATTCATTTCTGATTCCTCTGGCAGGAGAATGGATGGGACTAAACTGCTACTTTTCTAGCTAAGTTTAGTTCAGCAATCCCATGGGATCAAGTCACCCTTGACTTTCAGGAAAAGTCAGTTGCACCATTCTAATGGACTCCTAAAGTACCAGCATACCTTTTCTTTTAACCATATTTTCTGGCACTTAGCCCTCACCTATTGCTCTAAATTTTATTCCCCTGCTTGAAGCAGACCTGCATGCACCTTGTCCAGTAAGCCTACTCTCCATATTCTACCTATTCTCTACCTGACTGATTCTGGTTACTCAGGATACAGATTGGGACTGCTTACATTTCCAACTGGTACTTTTGTATATTTTTCATTTGTTTTGTAGCTAAAAGTTTGGTTGTATTTTATTGGTTTTTGTTTGAAATTGACTTGGACTTGGTGCATGTAATTGTAAGCCATTAAGAGGTTTCATTGCAGATTCAGGAATGGGATCCATTTGCACTCTGGATTTATTGGCCCCTGAATTACGTGGAGCAAAAACTGGAACATTTGAATTTCTCTTCCAGATTTTAAAGTTACTTAATTTATTGTAGTTTCCATATAGAGAAGGCATAGTTCTGGGCATTTAGTCCCAGATTCCAACTCTTGACCGTAGACAACTCTGGATTCCTTCCAAAAGTTCTGACATTTTAAACAAGTTATGTTCTTTTCTTTTATAGGAGTGGGAATAGATTTTCATGCCTGTAACAACCTCCTCTTAGCCCCTTGCCTATCAACCTTTTTCATCAAGGGTGCGCATTTGAGTGAATAAGTTTTGGCTTCTGAGCATGCCACAGGACAGGGTTGAGATAAGTGGCCCATACAGAATTGTATTCAAGAATTGAGCTTTGCTTTCACCTTGTTAATTGCACTAGGCAGAATTGTGAGTCTGCCTGAAGTGGGCTCTGAAGCAGGCCTGCCCAGCACATGTCTAGTCTAGTGGCTGTTTGCCATTCCTCGGGCAGGATGTGGAAAATGGCAGTGGCACTCCAAACCCTGCTCTTCTGGAGGGCATCCAAAGCAGCTGGAGGGGAGCACAGAATTAGGGTGGAGTTTCTGCCAGGTTTCTCTTAAGGGAGGGTTTAGATCTTAACACAATTCTGGCCTCCACAGAGGGATAGGGAGAGTGGTGGGAGGAGGTGTCCCTTCTTGGGTCCAGGACAGTCATGTGCATTCTGCGGTGTGGCCAAGGCTGAGGTAGGGCAGAAATGCAAATTAGATTGAACTCTTGATGGAGATACAGAGAATCAAAATTCCAGTCCTAGTTCTGTCTTTAATTGCTATGTAAGTGAGGTTGAATTGCTCAGCCTTTTCCGGAAGTTGGTTTTCTTATCTATAAAGTGAGGATAATTAGCCCTGCCCTATCTCCCTCAAAGAGATGAGGAGTACCAAATGGGAACGTTAATGAATGTGAAAGAACTTCAAAAATAGTATAAAGCACAAGATAAAGACATTATTAACACTGCTGCTAATAAAATCTGCTGAATCTCTAGCATCACAATGCTTTCCATATCAAACGCAAACTCTTCATCCTGGCTTCCAAGTCCCATTAACTGGACCATATCCTATAAGAACTACTGCAAATACCTTTTCTGTGCTGTGGTCCAACTAAGCTATTTTTTTCTTTTCACATCTTATTTTACTAATTCCTACCTCTCTGTTCCCTTTATGTGTTCTGTATTTTATTTCTAGTTTTCCTCCCGACTCTATGTTTCATTCTTTTCACAGCCCCTTCCCTGTCTCTTAAAACTAGTTCCCTCAGGGCTTCCCACTCCATCTTAATGCCCCAAGTACTCCTTGGAAGGTCCTATCCACTCCTGTGCTATCAACTACTAGTACTATGCTGATAAATTAAGTTCTTCCTGTTTCACAGTAAATGACAGCATCCTCCTCCTAGTCACTCCAACAAGACATTTGAAATTGGACACAATGTATTGTTTCCCTTGCCCTTATCGTTTCCTTCCTCCTCTACATCCCCTTAGCCATCAAGTCCTGTGGCATCTCTCTCCTCGTCTCTGTATCATTGCCATTACATCACATTGGGTCCAAAGCTCTGATAGCTTGGATTATTGTCACAGTTTACTGATTAGATTCCCCATTTCCAGTCTGTTTTCCTGCCAATGTGTCTTCTATCCTTCTGCCAAACTGATGTTTCTAAAACACAAATCTGATCATGCCATTTTCCTGCTTCAAATGTGTCAGTAAGCCTCATGCTTTCTAGAACGAAGCTTAAACACAGTGCAGTAGCACACAAGCCTCATCATGGTCCAGTTCCCATCTGTGCCCCTCCTCACTGGGTTTTAACCCATTTTATGTCTTGAATTCATTTGAGAATCCTAAGAAACAGAAAAACATGCAAGTAACAATTTGCCAATAAATGATTACTTGTTCCTGGAGCCCATCCTTGCCAAGCTATCCCTGCTGACCGGATGGGACACCAGTTTTGCTCTCTCTGCTCCAGTCTCATTCCCTACCATCTCCACCCATAGACAGTGGGCTCTAGACACATAGTATCTTGGAGTTCCCAGTGATGTGTCTCTTCACACACTTGTGCCTTCGTGTTTTGTGTCCCCTCCTCCAGGAATTCCCTTCATATTTTCTCTATTCTGGCTGAGGACCACTTGTCCCTAAAACCTAGTTTGAACATTAAAACCTTTGGTCTGAGTCTGATACTGTGTCTGATTTACTTATCCCTATTTGATAGACACAGAATACTTTTTCCCATTTTCTTCCAATGGATTTTTTAAAACCCATTACATACTCACTAGCTGGATTATATAGAGATCTTGTCTTTATTGAATGTATTTCCAGATCACAATATATTACCTGGCATAGAGTAAACACACAATAAAGTGTTTGCTGAATGGAATTGAATTGGTCTTATCTTGAATAATTACCTTTCTCTTTCTCACTAGTATAAACTTAATAGTTCTCTTAAAGTTAATCACAAAGACAATCACGTTCTTTAATCTTGCTTCCTTATCAGGTACCATTTTATGATCTTCTCTTTGAATTTGTTTATTGTGTGATTCTTAGCATCATATATGTATTCAGAGATTGCTTTGTAATACCCCAAAATCATTGCTATTCTTTAAGATATCAGATGTAATGTATGGCAAAATGTCCTATGCAAGGAATCCAAAGATTCAGTTCTAGTTTTAGCTCTACTCTGTACGTATGGCCCTGCACAACATATTGATCACTCCCCATTGTGGTTTAAATTTCCTCATACTAAAAATTTAGAATTTGGCAAACTTTAAGATATACTATTGTAAAAGACTTTAAGCCCCTAAGTCTTGAACTCTTTCATATATTCTTTAGATATCCTGTATGCCTTTGTACATATATGTAACATATACATGATTTTCAATTATGCTGTAGTTTTCTATGTGGGGAAGAGGTATTCCTGTCTCATTTTGGTCTACCTGTTACTGACTATACAAATAATATATAAAAGATCACTTAGTAACATTTAAGCATCACCATGGGAAATTTAACCAGAAAGAATGATACAACAAAGGAATAAACAAAATATATTTTGTAACTTCAGATCTCTAGATTGTTCAATGAGATGTGTGGTTAGTACATCTCAGATATATATCCCTGAAACCAAGCCCATGCTTTAGAAGAAGGACCAGGTTGGAATCTTCAAATCTTCCTTCAGAAATAGGAATTTTCTTCCATCTTGTAAAAATATACATTCTTATCAAAAAGGAGGGAAAAAAAATTTTTAAGAGACTCGTTTTTATTTGTTCTAATTAGTTATACATGATAGTAGAATGTATTTCGATATATCATACATATATGAGTATAAATTCTCAGCCAAGCATGGTGATGCACGCCTATAATCCCAGACTCTTGGGAGGCTGAGGCAGTAGAACCACGAGTTCAAAAACAGTCTCTGAATAAAATACAAACAAAGAGCTGGGGATGTGATTCAGTGGTTGAATGCCCCTGGGTTCAATCCCCAGTACCAAAAAGCAAACAAACAAAAAATGCCACATATATGGAGTGTAACTTTCATTCTTCAGGTTATACATGATGTAGAATTACATTGGTGGTATAATCATATATGCACATACGATAGTAATGTACAATTCAGTGTACTGTCTTTCCTATTCCCATTCTAAGAAACTCAGGAAGATTTGAAATCCAACTGTGCCATGAAAATTAAATAAAGACAAATTAAAACAATTTGATTGGACTTTCTTCTCATTAATCTATGGAAAGATATGCTGCTTCAGAGTTAAATGAAGGGCTTCACCTGACTATACTTTTTTGACTGGTAGTCAGAGACATTCTTAAGAAACATTAGTGTCCTATCTAAAAAGTGGTGGAGTTCAGTGACATCATGCTTACTTTAAAGAAATGAAAAGGTTATTGTGAGTGGAGTAGTTTTCCCTCTTTCTTTCTCAGCGGATTCATTATTGGAGTATAAGAAAGCTATTGATTTCTGTATGTTGATCTTGCATTCTGCTACTTTGCTGAATTATCAGCTCAGACAGTTAAGGATTGAGTTTTCTCTCATGTGGAAGACAGAGCAAAATAAGGGAAAAAGGGGAAATCACATGAAAATGGAAGAGAGATCAGTGGAGTAGAGGAAGAGATTGAGGAGGGATGGGAAAAGAGGAATTGAGAAATGAAATTAACCAAATTTTGCTAGATACATACATAAGCATGCCATAATGAATTCCACTTTTATGTGTATCTATGAAGCACCAATTTAAGAAAAGTAAATAAAAGGAAGGGGACCAAAGGGAGAGAGAGGGGATGGAAAGAGGAAGTACTGAGGACTGAAATGGAGCAAATTATATTCCTAGCATGTATGTTTATGTCAAAATGAATCCAACTATCATGTGTTAACTATGAAAACATTAGCAGTGCTTTCACCCTTCTCTCATCTTAGCTTTTGAAAATTAGTAGTAACCTTCCTCAGCAGTGGCCACAATGTATAGAGGAGGCAACCTTGGGTGACAGAAGTAATTCCATGCAGCTAAATAGTGTGTCTTAAATCCCAAACACTGTCTCTTACTTCAGGTCTACTCTGTGGTTGAAACTATAGTAGTCACTTCACACTCAATCTACCTCCATCAGCTGTTTCTTTTCTGTTGGTAAATTTAGTTGGGCAATAATCTCAATTTTTTCATTAAAGTAGCCAACATTATTGTAAATCACATATTTAACACAGGATTTCCATTTGTAATTATTTGTTTGAATTTATACCTCTACCAGCAGTATTAGTAGTATATTTGTTATCAAGAATAGACAAAATTTTAAACCTCTTCTCTATATAACAAACTTTTTTTCAGCAATGATTATTTTTTTTCTGTAGTACTTGGTAAACAACAACCTGAATTCCTTGAAATCAGAGACCACGTCTTACTTGTCTTTGCATCCCCAGGATCTAATATTTTTCATAATTTTTGGCAGGTGTCATGAATTGAATGAATGAATGAATGAATAATTATCAGTAGCATGGTCAAAGTTGCTTCTTTAGTGACTTTCAGCATGTTACAGATCATATATGCCCTAGACAGAAGTCTGTGTTTTCCTTGGTATGTAGAGATTAATGTCCATAAAATCCTTTAAATGAACTGTAAAGGTTCTAACAGTAGGGACCTATGGACTTGACAATAGGTTCATATGTTCCAATGTCAAGTCTTATCTCTTCAAGTCTTTCAAAACTCTTGCTTCTGGCATTTCAAGTACTCCACACATATATCCAAATTGGGTCAGATGCCTGAACTGTCATAGCTAATTTGCCCTTACTATTGAAACTCTGTTGGATGTTAGAAATGACACAATTGTGTTTCTTACCCTCTAATTGCTATCTAATTTTCATTTTTCACACTCATTTTGCAAGCAATAAAGTGCAACTTAAATAGTAATTAGAGAGTAAAAATACACAACCGTGTGATTCTTCAGTTTTCCGCATCATACCAATTGCTGTATATTAATTCCCAGTAAACGTGCCAAACCCAGCATCGACATTTAAAGAGCTTGGCTACTCTGTTATTATTCTAGGACTTCTGTTTATCTATGGCTACAGAAGCAGGCAAGTAAACAAGAATGAAAACAATCTTTTAAAAGTAGATCCTTTGACAGTTTAACAAGCTCAGCCAGAAAAGCTAGAGATTCATATAAATGACAAAGAGCTTAATTTGCTTCCCAAGCTGTAGAGACTTTTTTCTATTCCCCCAAGTGTAATAGTGTATTCATTTGCTTGATAAGTAATATTTACAATAATATCAGGATTTAGGAGGCAGACAGTGTATACTATATACATGAATTTGGGACTTTGCCAGATGTTGATGTGCCAGAAGAAATTCCAATGCCCCCAAATAACTTTTCTTTCTTTCAGCATTTGTTGAGTTTTACTATTTGGATTTGTCTAGCATTATTCTAGGAATCTTTGTATGAATTATATAATTGACTTTAGTTTTTCAATAAAACTACAAATGGAATTGCATAAAGCTAAAATGCTTTTGCACAACAAAGGAAATACCCAACAGAGTACAGAGGCAACCTACAGAATGGGAGAAAATATTTGCAGCATATACATCCAGATAACAAATAAAATAAGAAACACACACATGCACAACCAGGTAACTCTATTAAAAATGGGCAATAAATCTAAATAGACATTCCTCCTTAAAATACATACAAACGTCGACAGACACCTGAAGAAATACTCTACATCACTCACCATTAAGGAAAAGCAAATCAAAATCACAATGTTATATCCTTTCACCCTTATAAGAATGACTAATATAAAAAATGATGAACAATTACACGTGTTGGTGAGGATATAGAGGAAAGGGAGATCTTGCATACCTTTGGTGGGAATGTAAATTAGTACAGCCATTACAGAAAAAGTATGGCAGTTCCTCACAAAATTAGAACATAGAACTGCTCTAGAGTCCAGCAATCCCAGTACTGGGAATAGATCCAGAAGAAATGAAACCAGCACGCTGAAGAGACGGCTGCACTCCCATGTTCATTGCAGCACTTTTCACAACAGCCAAAACGTGGAAATAAACTAGTGTTCACTGGCTGATGAAAAGATAAGGAAAATTGGTACATATACACAGTGGAATATGATTCAGTTGTTAAAAATGAGATCCTATCACTTGTGACAACATGGCCGAAACTAGAGGTGATTATGTAAAGTAAAATAAGTCAGGTACAGAAAGACAAGTATGCCTGATTACACTCAAGTGTGGAATCTAAAAACATCCATCTCATAGAAGTTGAGGCTAGAATGGTGCTTACCAGTGACTGAGGAGAGGAGAAGGGGGCAGGCTGATCAATGAACACTCTCAGAGTTGGAAGAGAGAAGCTCTGGCATACTATTGCAGTGTGGCGACTATAGAAAACCATGTACATACGTACTGTGTATTTCAAAAAGCTAGAAGGAAGGACTTGGCAAGTTTTCACCACAGAGAAATAATACATGTTTGAGAACATAAATATATTTAGCCTGATTTAAACATTACTCATTGTGTGTGTGTGTGTGTGTGTGTGTGTGTGTATACATACACACATTGAACTTTACATGGGCTCCTATTAATAGGTATAACATTTATGTTTTGCATGCTAAATATTAAAAAAAAAACATGAGGTGCCTTTGGTTTCTTTTTCTTGACACAAGTCTAGTTAATTTAAAATTTGCTTTTCTTATTCTGGAGCATTGGTCTTTCCTTTTAAAATTTTTCTTAAAAATTTTAATTGGTTCTTTTTAGGTATACATGACAATGGGAATCATTTTGACATGATTACACAGGCATGGAATATAAGCTGTTCTTTTTCAGTCCCTAGAATTTTCCCTTCCCCTGCTGTCCTCTCGATCACTTTCCCTCTCTCTCTACTCTATTGATCTTTCTGCTATTTATTTATAGATCTTAAAATTAGTATCTTGTGGATGTACATGATGGTGAGATTCACTGTGGTATATTCATATGTGTACACAGGAATGTAGGGTCACATTCCCTATCTCTTCCTTCTTCCCTTTCCTTCATTTTCCTTTGTCTACTCCACTGATCTTTCTTCTATTTTTTTTTTTTTAATTATTTCCCCTCCTTTTGGATTAGCTTCTGGATATCAGAGAAAACATTCTACATTTGACTTGTTGGACTGACTTATTTCACCAAGCATGGTGTTTCTCTGATAGGATATAAAAGACAGTGGGAACGTGGTCACTGAGCTACTTTTT
Organism: Glaucomys volans; assembly: GCA_020662805.1. Classification (NCBI taxonomy): domain Eukaryota; kingdom Metazoa; phylum Chordata; class Mammalia; order Rodentia; family Sciuridae; genus Glaucomys; species Glaucomys volans. The sequence goes on along the minus strand of JAJEJO010000942.1, from coordinate 102,236 downwards.
CCCTTCTAGTGTCTTTTTTGCCCATTTATCTTCAAACACAAGATTTAACCAAATTGACTACTTTCCAGTTGTGAAACTTGGCAGGCATTCTCTTACCTCCTGACTTTGCGTAGGCTATTCTTGGGGATCATAATTTCCTTTCTCACCACCATTTTCCCTACTGGAGATCTCATAAAGCATTTTACCACCTCTGGGATGTCAGTGATTTCCCTCAGCACCTGGCACTTCTAGTCTATAGCTCTGACTACACTGTGTTCAAATGCCCAGCTTGTACTCCCTCAGCTATCAACCTGGAGAAGCAGGGAGGGGCTCAGCTGCAGCACCCAGCACAGATCCAGCAGGCTGGTATGATTGTTGTTGAATGATTGTTGCTGTATCTGATTGCAATTTCTCTGGTTTCACCTTAAACCAGAGAAACTACTCTAAAACCTACAGAAAAACACTACCCACGGTTGTCCCTGGAGTGTGGGATTAGGAGATGAGTGGAAGATAAGATCACTTTTCTTTATACACCTTTGGATATAGATAATTTACATGTGCATGCATTATAATCAAATAAAAACAAAAAAGTATGAAAAACAAGAATTCTAGTAATATGGTTTTGAAAGACTATACTTTTTCCATGTAGTCTTTGTCTAAACTCTTTCTATACATCGGTAAGCCTGGGGCTCATAAGAGAATAACCAATGGCTCCATGTAATACTGAAGTCAGATATCAGTCCAAGGGCAGATGTCTGCCAGGCAGGTGGTTTGGTACCCTCTGACATCAACCACATTTGGCTGCTACTGAACAGAGCATGGGAAACCAAACTGGGCAAAAACGATTCTGACGTTCTAGTCTTATGAAATAATTATGCCAGTGTTTGCTCTATTAAAAACTAATGTTCACAAACATATAATATATGTCATAAGTCACTTGGAGTTTAAAGAAAATGAAGATATTTCAGTTGAAAGGTATGAGATATTTTCTTTTGGTAGGAAAACTATAAATTCACTAGATATGAATCAACCCTAATAAATAATCAAGGGGATTTTAAGGTAGGAAAAAATATTTTCTAGGCTCTAAATCCATAAGGAAATGAAATTCTAAACAATATGTTGTACCAATTGGGAAGCAAACTTGGTTAGGGGAAGATTAAATTAAAAGCTCCGAATGACTTCAAAGTGCCCTTGTTTCCTGGGGACATTGTGGAGACTCCCAAGTAGGAAAGAAATGCATAGTATTTGATCATTAATATAATCTGTCAGTGAAGGAGAACATGCTAAAGTTATTTTCATTCAACAAATGGCTATTGTTTCTACTCTGGAAAGGAGCATTTTTATTTTAAGATATTGCAAAGGGTATAAGAATGGGAGGCAGAACCCTTCCCTGGAGGGGATTTGTGATCTAACACAGTGGGTAAAGTAAGAGTACTTATTATGGTTTGGATGTGGTGTTGTGTCCACCCCCTCCTCGCCCCCAAAAGTGACTGCTCCCCCAAAAGTGATTGGGTTGTGGGGGCCTTAACCCAATCAGGGAGTTATCTACTGATGGGATTAACTGAGTGGTAAATGGAGGCAGGTGGGGTGTAGCTGGAGAAGGCCGGTCATTGGGGGTGTGGCTTTGGGGTATATATTTGTATCTGGCAAGTGAAGACCTCCCCATCTCCGCCCCATCTCCCTCCCCTCTTTTCTCCCCCTCTCCCCTTCTCCCTGTCCTCCTGTCCTCCCCTTCTCCCCTCCCCTCCCCTGCTGTTACCTCCCCATCCCCTTCTCACTCTCCCTCCTCCTTTCCCTTTCCCTCTCTCTCCTACTGGAGGGGTGCACACAGTATCCTATGAAGCTAGAGGAAGGAGCCTCATATACTGAAGTCGAGGGGAGACTTCTTTCACAGCAAGTGGGATTGGGGATCAGCTATGGAAGAGGGAGTTCTCTAGGAAGAAGTCAGAGATGAGCATAAAATAGGTGGGGAGGAATGAAGGGAGGGGAATGGGAAGATCTGCTTTGGATCCTCTGGATCTACTTCTCAAACACAGCAGATTGCATATGTAAGGAACTGGAAATAAGGCTTGAAGTGCTGTTTTTGATATCTGCTTTGCATGCCAAACACTGGCACTGGGGAAACAATGAAGGTCTTGAAAAGGGAAAAGTGCTCAGAAGGCTGAGCTCGGGTTCCACTTTAACATTTTGGCGTGACATTTGTCCTCTGCGTGTTCAGGGTAATTATCTTGTCTTTCCCAGCACAGAGTGTTTTGTGAGAGCAAATGAGGTGCACTTTGTAAAGTCTGAAGAAATATACAAATAAAAGGCATGATTCCCATTGCAGTGAGGTCTGAGCTTGAGAAACAGTTATACTGCTTATTAAGAATTTAGTCAAGTATTTATGCTTGTAATTTGATTTCTGAGATATATTTCCATGAATGCCTAAAGATTTACCTAGAAAAGGACACATTCTAAAAGAATAAGGGGTCGAGAAATTAAAAGCAGTACGTGAAGTCAGACCTGGAATGGAATGCAGATTTTGTTAGCTTTTTTAAATAAGCTATACAGCTGCTCTAAGTGATTGAGCTAATTATTAAAATCATGTATATTTCATTTTATATATATATATGTATATATATATATATTTTTTTTTTTAATCTGTTGTAAGGGCAGTAGGTCAGGGCCCCGGTGATGTATGTATTAGTCCTATTTTCTGGTTACACGATCCCAAAAAGCCATGCTGGAGGACTAGGGAAAGACATGACAGAAAGGCAAATCCAGGAGGTGTTGAGAGCACAAGGGACCATACTGCAGAGGTGATGATTGAGAATGACAAGGACGCTTGGGCAGCATGAAGGATATTGAACGAGGCATCCATGGTCAGAGCCAGTGATCACAGCCACCACTTCTGGAGCAAGGAAAATGACAGGATGCTTCTGCAGCTTTGCTGTGTATTATGGGTCCTGTAGCTGGCAGTGCTTCATTAGCACTTAGGAAATAGCCGTGTCTTGGAAGGGAGGGAAAAGGTGGAAAGTGATAAGTTCCTGAGGGAGAAATTGAGAGCACTACTTTCCTGAAGACTTTTAGGAAATTCAAGGAGGAAGCAGGCAACTGCCAGTTTGTCATTGCTTTGTGCTCCTTTCCTCCCTGCTCCTCCTAACCCCACAAGCTGGTAAAGGTAGCACTAGTTACATTGAGATCATCATGATGAGAGTTACACCTAGAAAAAGAGGAGGATCCTGGGTGAGGAGCTGGGGAGAAGCTGGAGCAAGGTGAATCCTCCAAGACAGCAGGCAGTCCTCCCCACACCAGGTGCTAGATAAGATAGTGCACTGTCAAAAGGAAAGAAGATATTAGAATTGCTAAATCTAAAACAAGAAACAAATCATCACCTAACATGTAAGATCTTATTTGACACTGGATTCTTGATTTTAGTTTCTCAATTCAAAGGACCAGAATCTTAATTAAGGCTGACCATAGGAACTATTAATCACTTTTAATTGGGCCTGGATAATACAATCTTCTGGTTCAATAACTCGGTCTTGGTTTGTTATATTTTATGGTAATTAAAGATTTTAGACAACTTGTTACTTTAGCTTCTTAAAAATGTGTTGCTATTTCAACACTTGCTTTAATATTTAGCAGTGCATACATTTGGTACCGTATAGTATAATTCCAGTGCACCCCTCGATTACCTGTCCCCATCCCGCATTTTCCTGAGGTAGTCGTAAAAGGGGTTATCATTTCAACCTGCAGGTGACTTTGAAGACATATTGCCATATGGTGCTAAAAACATTATAATACATCACTGCTTGTTTGCCAGATGTTGTTCTACTCTGCTAAGCAGTGATTCAGATGTTCTGTGATGATTTTGCAAAATGAATCTTGCTAAATTGGAGAGTTTTAGTTGTCACATCCCATCTCATTATTATTGGCTCACTATTTCAAACATTCTAGAAAAACTAACAGTTGGAAATGAATCCATTAGATATGCAAATATCAGTGTTGCCTGCTTTCCAGGTGCCTACAGCCTTACCTGTGACAGCATCCCTATATCCCAGAGTAGAAAATGGAGTTAGTTACAGGGCCCTGCCTTCACAGAGAGACTTGAACATAGATGGGAAACATGAAGGGTTCATTTGAGGCACTAGGATTTCACGTAGCTACTTTCTACGTTGTTCAAGCAGAGCAGGTTCAACTTCTGTAGGTTGAACAGTGAGCTCCATAAATAGCAAGATTCGAGAAGGGCCAGGAAAGTCGCTAATTGTCTCTTTCTGCCAGTTCCTACATTCCCATCTAGTGACCATATTTGAAGTAAGTAACTGTTCCTTAAAAATCGTCTTTTAAATAACTATATATCACAAGGGTGGCACACAGTTTGAAGTGTACCGGGATTAAACTCAGTCACCTTACTTTAGTCTCCTTTCTCATAAATCCATCTTCAATCTGGCACCACTAATACCTACTACATGCTCAGGAGGAGAACATTCATTGAATGGACAAATGAAGGTATGCATGAATGAAAGAAAGAACATTACTGTTCTGCACAGGAAAGCACTGATGGAGGATGTTTGTCTTGGCATGTGTGTAGTGGAGAGAAGCTGGAGATGGGAGCAGAAAAAAATGGCAAGCCAGCTTGCTATTTGAGTGCCAGGGCATGTTTTGGCCCAGAGACTTTCCTATCAGATATCATCTCTATAGTTATTGACTATGGTTTTTTGACTGGTGAGTGCATCCCCTTGCTGTGCACTGCACAGTGGCTTCCCTGTTGGGATGGGTAACATTCTACCCTTAGGTAATGAGAAACTTTTCTCCAGAACGCACTGTGCTCCACTTTTTTACCCAGTTCAGTGTCAAGTTCCAATCTGTTCAGTTCCACTGTCTCTGATGGAGCTGCCACCATGGCAGCCAACAGTTTGGTTGCTGGGTTCCTCTGAGATGCTTGCAGTCAAGTGTTTGGCAGCTGCACTATAGTCCCTTTCCTGGCAAAACACCAGAGTCCTTAAAAATGGATAACCCTGTAACCAGGAATGCATTTGAAAGCGGCTCAGCAGGGCACAGATTCACAGTCAGACTTTGGTACTCACCACCACAAAGGAAAACGTCAGACACTGATGGAGTGATGATGGTCCAGAGTGAAATCTTAATTCAGATGGGACAAAAAGGCAAAGCTGCTTCTCTGGAAATGATGACTTCAGTGGATAGCAGGAAGATTTTAGAAGAAAATTTATATTCTCACGGAGTGAATTCAAACTATGTTGAGTAAATACAAAGACATGTAGGTGCTAGAAGTGAAAGGAAGTTGTAAGGTTTGAAATCAGTGTTGGGCTAAACAAGTCATCTAACTTCTTCCACTTCAGTGTGGAAGGACGTGTAAAATTTCATTTCTATACATGTTTAATATATATTTATGGTAATAACTGCTATTTATCGAACATTAACTGTGTACTAAACCTCAGGCTGAATGTATTTTGTGTGTCATTCCTCTCAGTCCTTACTACACCTCTATCAAATTGGTATTATTGTGCCCATTTTAGAGATGTGGAAATAGGATTAGGAATACTTAGTGGCACAGGCTTAAGAGGAAATTTAGGTTTTAAAACTGACTTTCCTCAGTGTCCCTGACCCCAATAACTGTGCTCCATGTATGTAAACTAGGTACCCACAGGAGAGACCATGAGAGGCTACTTGTATTTCTTCTAACCTACCTGCACATCTTACTCCTGCTTCCATGCTTGAAGCTGCCTTAAGTACTTTCTTGGTTTCTCTGCCCAGGAATTACCTACACTGTGGCTTATGACAAACTGATGCTCCAAGGTGGCAACTCTGTGGTATGGCTATGCCCTAGAATGTGTATGGGGCCAAGGATGTCCTTGACTGGACCTCTTCTTGCTTATGTCTTTCCTCTTTTCTTTCCCATTTTCTTACTTCTCTTACAGGCTGATCTTTAATAGCCTCTGTCAATAAATCATGCCCAACACCAGAGTCCCTTTCTCAGCTCTGCTTTTTTGGCAACTTGATCTAAGACAATAGGGCTACTATCAACAAAGAACTTTTCATTTAAGAAGTCCACAATCTTAATATAGGCAGCCAGTGCCATTCAAAGACAGTATTTTAGTCAGCCTTTCACTGCTGTGACTGACTAAATGATCTGACCAACACAATTATAGAGAAGGTTTATTTGAGGGCTCATAATTTCAGCGGTCCTACTCTATATAATGCCGGCTTCATTCCTCAGGGCTCGAGGTGAGGCTGAACAATATGGTGGAAGAATGTGGCAGAGGGAAACAGCTGACATCATCAGGTAGCAGAGAGAGAGAGAGAAAGAAAGAAAGAGAGAGAGAGACTCCACTCTCCAGATACAAAATATATACCCCAAAGCCACACCCCAATTTTAATCTCCTCCAGCCATACCCTACCACTCAATTAATCCAGTCATACCCTACCACTTCAATTAATCCCATTAGGGTTTAATTCACCGATTGGGTTAAGACTCTTACAATCTAATCATTTCCCTCTGAACCTTCCTGCATTATCTCACATGTGAGCTTTTGGGCGGCACCTCACATCCAAACCATAGCAGATGGAATAAACTCTCTGGGGAACAAGAGCTACCTATTCCAGCATGCAGCATGGACAGGTATAAAACTCATCTGGGCAGGATGCTGTGTGGGAACTTTAGGAATGAACTCGAGGTAGTGCTACATGCACTGTCAGCCACAAACTGAAACTCATTAAGAGTGATCTTTATGAATGCATTGTGCATTTTATTTTCGAAAGAAATGGTATTGCCCTTAGTTAAGAATATGAGGGTTATAGCCAAACTTTCTGAGTTCAAATCCTGGCATTGTCATTTATGTTAAGGAAAATTTCTTTACCACTCTGTGCTTTGATTTCCTCACTTAACGAACAGAGGTAATAATATTACTTAATTCAGAGACTTTTTATGAGGATTAAATGAACTGCTTACATGTAAAATGTTCAGAACAACTCCTGTTTCATTTCTTGATAGTATGACACGACTCACCAAAACTTTATGTACTGAGCAATACATGTTTTGCACTGCAAGTAGTTCATTTTTTCTTGTTGTGCTGTGAATTTTTGATTAGAAGAAACTCTGTCTTATTAAAGTGAGAAATACCGCACTTACCATAGAATGCTCCCTTTCACAATGTAAACTTTAGTATGCTCCCAAGGATGCACAACCATCACCACCACTTGACTCCAGGGCATTTTCATCCGCACAAACAGAAATTCTTGTCTGTTAAGTCACTGCACATTTGTTCCTCCCTCAATTCCCTGGCAACTATTATTTTATTGTCTACCCTTCTGGAATTGACTATTTTCAAATTAAAGGACTCCTACAAAATGTGGCTTTTTGTGACTGGTTTCTTTCACTGAACACGATATTTTCCAGGTGTATTATTATAGCACGTATTAATATTTTACTTTTTAATGAATGACTAATATTTTATATTTTGATATCCATTCATAATTTGAAAGATTCATTTTCCACACTTTTTGCATTTATGAATAATGCTACTAAGATCATTCATGTAAATATGTTTGTGTGAATACATGTTTTTAATTTCCTTTGGGTATGTCAGCAGGAATGCAATTGCTCAGTTATATGATAACTCTATGTTTAACTTTTTAATAACTACCACACTATTTTCCAAAGTGACTACATTATTTTTATGTTCCCTTCAGCAATATACCAAGGTTCCAATTTCTCCATGCTTTGCTTTGAATGTGTCCCTCTAAAATTCACAAGTTGAATCCAAGTCACCATGTGATGGCATTAGGAGGCAGGATCTTTAGGAGATGATGAGGTCTTGTGTTCAGAGCCCACATGAATAGGTGGTGTCTTTATATGTCTCCACACCCTTGTAACAGATTTTGCTGTTCATCTTTCTTATTATAGTCATTCTGGTGGGTGTGAAGTTATATTTCATTGAAATTTTGACTTGCATTTCAGTAATGACTAATGATAGTGGGACTCTTCATTTGTATTCTTGCCCCTTTTTGATACCTTCTGTGGTGGTTGTTAATTGGATTATATGTCATTTTATTATTGAATTTTAAGAGTTAGTTGAATATTTGAGTATTAGAACTGTGTCATAAATATGATTTAAAATATTTCTCCCATTCTTTTTTTAATAATTTTTATGTAAAGTCCTTTGAAAAACAAAAGCTTTTGCCTTGAATGAAATTCACTTGGTTGATGAAATCAATAAGCCTTTATAAGATTCTCATTATAGACTTGAAATTGATGCAGGGATGATATTATTGACTGTATTCAATAGATGATAAAACTGAGAACCAGAGATTAAGCGAGTCATTCAAGTAAGACCACACAACTTGTGACGGGTCTTTCACTCCTATTTGGCATTTTCCCATCAGCTCAAATGCTGTGGTTCCTCTTTCTAGACACAGCTGCCACCATGATTTCCTGACTGTCTCTCTTGTCACACAAAAGTGACTCTCTCTAAGACTTTTAAATGAATACCTAGTTCAATACACATCAAGGACACGAAAACTTGATAAATACTCAAGGACTCCTCAAAGCATTTAAAGTCTTGATCCACATGTTCTCTGCCCTTTGCCTTTGTTTATAAGTGCCTCACTCCTTTTCTCTTGATGGACAAACTTGCCTGAAGACCTGCAAGACTGGTTGTCTGTGCTCCATTAATATTCCATTGCCATCACCAAGCAAGTCATCATTCAGTTACTATATGTGGTGCCCTAGATTGTTCTTCAATTGTTTTCAATGGGCAGATTGTTTCCATTCAATTTAATGCTAAGATCCTTGAGTTTAGGATTATACCTTATGGGTTTCTCACATTCTTTCACAGTTGCTGGGGCAAAATGTTTTCATTCTTTTAAAATTTGTGCTATTTCACTTATTTCATGCTTCTGCCCTGTTTTATCTATTCATTTACTGTTCATTGCTCCATTTATGTACCACCTTCTACAGGAAGCCTTTTCTAAGCACTGAGTAGGACACTTGGCTTAAAGAGTTCATGTGTCATTTTTCCATACTGTCTAGTATCCTGAATATTTGTATTTGTGCTTTATTTCTCTGACTTCTTTTAGTAAATTCCAAGGTTCATGAGAGGAGTTGTTATTATTCAATTTTGTATTATTCTGTTCCCCAAAACAAAATCTAACTCACTCATACATGGATTCAAAACAAATATATACTTCTTGAAGCTCCTTAAAGTTGTAGAAATAGTATAAGTTTTGGATTCATAAAAGCAAGGTTGAAACTCCATCTCTGTCATTTACTGACTTTGTGGTTTCTAGGAAGTCACATCTTAATAGGTTTCAGATTTCTCAACTGTAACAATCCCTACCTCAAATGAGAGTTGGGAGGTTTAGACAATATGTTGCATAGGAAAGCATAATGCAAAGTTTATTATTGATAATGATAATTATCCTTGTTGCCATTCTGAAATAAGAGACAAGACTTTAGTTTACCATCAATAATCATATATTGCATTGAAGCATCTGATCCTCACAAAACCAGTATCCTCTGAAAATCAGATGAAAAGAAAGAAAATAATCTCAAGAGGCTCCCAGGAATAGGTTCAGTGCTCAAACATGTGCACTTTGATGCTAGGCAGTTTGTTCTTTCTTGAAAGTACTTCCAGGCTTAACCACATCTGTGTATTTATGTAATTAAAATTGCAAGTCTGCCACTTACTTAATTATTCCATTGTTGACCAATAAGTGCTGCAGCTGAGAACAGGAACCTGTCTACATGCAATACAGTTTCCAGCTCACTGTTGGTGCTCAACAAATGTTAATATTAGATACTTAAAATAAAGCAGCTCCTATTGTAAGGAGAAAAAGCATTTAACAAAAGTAAGCCATTCTCTCTCCTTGTTAACATACAGACACCATTATTAAAGAATTGCTGCTAAAATGAGTTCATTGCCTTGAATATTCCCAGTGAAGAGAGAGCATATTTTAAAATCTTGGATGGTATACTTAGCAGAGAGCTACACAGATAATGTTAAAGAGTCTATTTCAATTCAGTTCATCATCCACGTTTAAGATGAAAATAAGAGGTGTCCAGAACTCCCCAACATGCTGTAAGGGCAAGTTGAAGCTGTCCTCCCACTGAGCACGTATAAAACAGTGGAGAACTAAATTACTTTTATTATTATTTTTTACACCAGTAAAGTAGATCGTGGAACAGATCTGGGATATGCATAAGGTGGTCCTAGCTCTGCAAGATGCTGTGTGATGAGGTGACTTTCTTCAAGGGCTGTGCCTCCAGCATGTTTTTTTCTGTGGTCTTGTTGAGTGATCATTGCTGCTCTCTTTGTATCTTTTTCACAGATTTCCATATCCAGTGTCTTTTGTAGCATAATGAGAGAGGGACAGGTATGTGATTATCAGCAGTGCATCGAAGATTCTTCTTTAGGAGCCCCAAAACAGGAAATTAAATGAATTTGAGTTACTTCGAGCATGGCAAAATTCTCAGGTAATCTGTGGCAGACAAATGTGACAAAACATGATGAGGTATTTATATATCTTAGTTGTATGTTAATAATAAGCTGACTATATAGTGATGATTCTGAAAGTTCCATATCTGTCATAGTCAATTCAGCATGCTGTAACAGAATAACAGCTTATAAAAAGTGGAATTTATTTTTTAAAGTATTGGAGACTGAGAAGTCCAAGATTAAGGTACTGACAGATTCTATTTTGGGAGAAGTTCCAACTCCTCACAGGCAACTGTCTTTTGCTGTAACTTTGTATGGAGGAAGTCTCAAAGGATCTCTCTGGGTCTCTTTTATAAAGGGCACTAATTCCATTCAGAGGGATCTCTTGGCATTATAATATCTCTGCCCTCATAACTTACATCCCCGAAACCCTACCTCCTAATGCCTTCATGTTGGAAGTTAGGATTTCTACATATGAATTTTTGGAAGACATATATTTGATCCACTGCAAGGTCAAATCTAGAATATTCAGAGAAATAGCAGAAGTAATTGAAAACTACTCCAGTAGTGGGTTTGACATTAATTCTTTCAGGCATTCCTTCTCTCACAAATATTTCTAAATTATCTATTAAGTACCAGGTACTTGGGATGTATATTTGGTTCTATTCTGTTCTTTATAAAGGAATTTGTAACCTAAAATTAGTAGACAAAATAAAGAGACTCCACCTTCAAGAGATTTACAACATAGGGGAGAATATTAATAATTGTTGAACTTTAAGGAATGACTGAAAATGTAAACAAAATTTTCCTTCACCTTTCAGGGCACAGAGATCTCACAGAGACCCCAAAAATAGAAGGATAATCATTTGAAGACTACACATGAGTATTTACACATAAGAATTGTCATCAAATTCAGTGAAACTCTTAGGTCCATTGATGACACTAAAATTAAGAACTCATTCAATACGTGTTTAGATAAAAAATATTTCAAGATGAATTATTTTCTGTAAGACAGGCCACAGGGATGACTTAGAATTTAAGTAAGAGGAAAGAGAAAGAACATAAAATATGTGAATTTATGGTGTTGATGAAGTTCTAGAAGAATATTACATTGCTAAAGCAAGAGGATTTGATGGGAATTGTGGTTTGGAGACAGGGATTCTGCCTGGGTCAGATTGCTTAAACTAAAGGGATGGGGGATGAGATTGGTGTGTGGGAACTTTACTTGCCTGGAATAGGGATTCATGCTGGGAAATACTGAGATGCAAGTTTACATGGACAGTGAGTGTATCAGTCAGGGTTCTCTAGAGGAACAGAATCAACAGGAAGTATGATTGTAAAAAGGGTATTTATTAGATCAACTTACACAACCAGAAACTGGATAGTCCACAATAGCCATCTGCAGCTGGAAAGCTGGAAGAACCAGCAACTGTGCAGTCCAAGATGCAGAACCCCAGAACAAGAAAGATCAACAGTGCTACCCTAGTCTGAGACCAAGACTTCTGGAAACTAACTGAAGAATCACTGACAAGAGTCCGCTTTGGAAGAGTGAAGAAGGGAGAGTCTGATATTCTCAGAGTATCAAAGCAGCACTAAGAACCCTTTCAAGAAGAGCCAAGCTTGCATCGGCATCTGCTTCCTTGTTCTTCGAACTTTTATTCCATCCTATTGAGCAGTGCTGCCCATGCTTAGGGAGGGTCTTCACTTCAGTTCACTATCCCACATTCCAATCATTCCTAGACATGCACTCATTGACACACCCAGAGGCCTCTTAATCATCTGCATCTCTTAATCCAATCAAGTTGGTGTTTCAAATTAACCATTACAGTGAGTTATGTTAATTTGAGAGCCACTGTTGGTCATTGAACAGAGTTCCATTGTACAACAAAAAAAACCTAAGAGTTGTAAGAGGTATTTGGACTGATTGAGTCTAGTCTCTTGGCATCATAATATCTCTGGCAGTGGTCACTCACTTCCTGCTTGAATAGATGAGTGGGGGAATCACAATGAAATATGCAAGTTATTTGTTTCTGAATTGCTCTGATTAATAAAAATTATAGCTTCATATCAAGAATAATTTTATTAAAATCCTACTTCCCTATCCATTCAGGTCATCATTATTTTTTCCCTGCAAACACAAATATGTATAATTATAATGCACAAATAAAAACATAAACAAATGGATACACTGTTGGATTGCCATATGAGAATGAAGACAGAGTGGGAAGAAAATTAAGAATGAAGAGCCTTCAGGGTTCAGGGCTAAGTTTGGAGTTTTTGTCGTAACTGGAATGGAAGGTGTAGGATGTAGCAGACAGCAGCATGAGCTCTAGTGGAGAATGAATGGGGAGATGTGAAGTTTTAATTTATACTTATGTCCTATGGGAAAACTGCTTGCTTTCTTTGTATCTCAATTTTGTCATCTGTGAAATGTAAATAGCATGATACATATAAAGTTTTAACTTCTTGTCTGGCAAGGGAGGTGCACTACCAACAGTAATTTATTAATACTCTGATGGATTTAATTGGAAGTGAGATCCAAGTTAAGAATTTCAAATTGAAGTATCCAGGAAGGGAACTACCAGCTCTTGTGATCAGGCCATCATGTTAGGGTAGACACAGCAGATGGAAATGAGGTTAGACCTCAGAGGCAAGCAGAGTCAGATCCAAGGTCAGGATCTCTGGAGGTCAGAGTGTGGACATATAGGTAACTTGTTATTTTTTTCTCAAAATAGTTTGCAGAAAAAGGGCAGGTCTGAAAGGGCATTTCTCTACTCCAGGAAAGTCAGCCTTACATTTTAATATGTCCCCCAGCACTCTTTTTCTTCACCTGACTCTGGCTCAGGACTTAATCCTTATATACACAGATTACCTCTTTCTCCAGGGGGAGGAGTTGAAGGAGGTCACCTGGTTAAGTATGGCAAACATCAGGAAAGGGCAAACATCCTCGTGTACGTGTTTTATGAGCAGTTCGACCTGAATTGGAGACATACCTAATGCAAGTTAATGTCAGTTTACAGGTGTTAGTGGATTCTTTGAGAGTGCTGAGCTTACTATATCTTAATGCAGCAGGTGTTGGTATCTCCCAGGGACCCACCTCTATTTTGGTGTCTGTACATCCTAAAAGAATATCTTCCTATCCTTAGAAATTGTTAGATCATTTTCAACCAAACTTGATAAAGTACATGCAGGTTATGACAGAGCAATGCAGGTGGTTTTAATCATTGGCAAATCAATTACCTTTCAGAGCTTGTTTCTTCATTTGTAAAATGAGAATAATAATAGCACCTACTTTATAAAATTTTGTAAAGATCATGTGGATGCCATTTATACAATCTCCTTGCATAGCACCTCTGAATGAATGTTAGTGGAACGAGGTGATCACTATCATCAATTATTCATTAAAGCCCATCCTTTGAAAATATACATGGAGTATCCCATGGTGAAGAATCTATCAGCTGGGTTTAATTTAATTAATTATTAATATGATTCTTATTTAGTTCATCTAATTCTCACCTCAAAGATTTTGGAAAACAGGCAAGTATCACCAGTTTTTAACTGCCCTTGGCTTCAAATGCTTGGCCAGAAAAGTCATTCCATATGTTTATTCACCTTGAGAAGCTGACTTTGCTGTATCCAATTTCCCTGTTTACTCTTCCCATGCTAATGTTGCTGAGCATGTACAAATATCGCTCTTTATCATTCCAAGTAGGTCTTCAGTTTAATTATGGATTATGAGAAATGAGCTGAATGTTTGAGCTCTTTGGAGCCTGGTGAGACTGATTTGCTCAGAATGGTTAAGGGCATTTCATTATTTTTTCGGGGGCAAAAAAAAACTGGTTCAGTTCACTTGTGGTGAATGAAAGATGAAGTGTGGCTGAATCAAATGATGGGACACAGGCCTGGCCCACTCCTCCACACCCCAAAGTGATTCAGTAGGACCTGTGTCAGCTTCTCTCAGAGGCACACATGCACTCAGATGCACAGAGGATTGAGAGCACATATGTGACCTCCCAGGGGGAAAGTTACCGTGGAACCCACTCCTCCGGGTCGGCTGAGGAGTAGCAAGGGTGTATGAGCTGATTAGCAGCCATTTCCTCGCTTCTTCTTCCTGTGTGCCTCAGAGGCTGTGCTTGTTAGGAGCATCTCTTCCCTACAGGGGGATTAAGGCACTGTGGAAAATTTGTGCTTTGCAGATAATTAAAAATAAATTGACTTAAATGAATTTCTGAATTCTCCTTCATGAATAGGGAAGCGGCAGAAAACTAAGACAAGTGGGGGAAATAGGGAAACATTTAAAGAAAACCAAATTTATGAATTATAGGAATTCTGAACTCATAAAACATGAAATGTTGCATTCTACAGTGGACAAATGATACTTTGTTTTATATAAGTGAAAATTCACTCATTCATTTATTCAGTTCTTCATGCAAACTCGAGCTCTTCTCTGTAATAGGGGCTGCACCACAGAAGATAAAATAATGAACAAGATATGATCTTTTCAAGTACTGAAAAGGCTCCGGTCTAATGTGAAAGGCAGAACTGTGGGCAAATGATTACAGCACAGGGTGAAGGTTGTGAACTCAGAGTGGAGCACTGAGACTGTAGGATATGGAGAACAGAGGAGAGGAAGTCTGAGGAAGAGACCTCAGGGGTATTTATAAGGAAGTGGTATAGAAACTAGGACAAAAAGTGGTTAGAGGGCATATCTAGCTAAGAAGGGAGAAGAAAGCCCTTTGGATATAGCTCAGAGACTGTCAAGGGCTTAGGAATGAGGGGGACTGCAGTGTTTCCCAATCAGAGGGTATGATGTGAGGATCTGCAAGAAATAAAGCCAGAGGAAGAGGCAGCTGGGAAGATTGTTTGCAATTTTCCTTGTTAAAATCCTTGGGTAAAGATAGCTTTTATTTAGGATACAAGTGGCTCTCAGAAACTTCCTCCAAACCAGCAAATGCATGCACAAAGCACTAAAATCATAATATTTGAGTTAGAATTGACAATGAAGCCAGGCAATCTAAAAATCCCCATATCCTCCTTTTTCTCCTAGTAACCCTTGTTTCACTAACTTGAGGTTGATGCTTCATCTCCCAAACTTATTCCCAGAAGTAGTTTTCAGCATCCTTGATATGCCACGATAATGGCTGGGGGAGGTTGTGGAAGCCTGGTGGGATGAGGGATGATCAATAGTCCTAGTTAAACATTGGAATCCAAAACTTCGTTGGAATCTGAAGTTGATGCTTTTTTGCCTCCTTTTGTCTCTAATTTCTAGATATGTGGTCACATTGACAACTCAAATACATCACTCAAGATTGAGGTACAGGTGTACTTCTTTTTTACTTCATTGCCATACAGAACATTGCTCTAATATCTGAGAAATTCTTCAGAATAATTGTGCAAAATGCTCCTTTGTTGTGGTTTGGATATGAGTTGTCCACAAAAGCTCATGTGTGAGACAATGTGGGAGCTCCTGTGTGAGGACTGCTATACTAAGTGATAACTGTAGGCAGATAGGATATAGCTGGAGAAAGTAGGTCACTGGGAGAATATAATTGGGGCTTATATTTTGTCCCTGGAAACTTGGTCTCTCTCTACTTCCCGACTGCCATGAGCTGAGCAGGTTTCCTCCTCCATGTCCACCCACTCTGCCTCATCTCAGACCCAGTGCAATGGAGTCAGCCAACTATGGACTGAACCTCTGAAACCCTGAGCCCAAAATAAACTTTCCCTCCTCTAAGTTGTTCTTCTCAGATGTTTTAGTGAGAGCACCAAAAACCTGATTAACACACCATAATCACCGAGGATTTGGGACTCAGGCAAATATTGTAACTCAGAAGGTAAAATCCATATTTGATATAAAAGGATATTGACAGGTAGGTATGTGGATATCTGTGTTTCAGGCAAATAGAGGTAAATGAGATCATTTACCATTTTGTTGGTAATTCCAGGGAACCTGAATGATGTACTAAGGTGGCCCCTCCTATTAGTGAAGTCATCAACTTGAGAATGCTGTGCTGTGGCTTGATATATCAGAGAAGCTTAAAATGGATAGATATTATTTTTTAAATAAGTACCTATCCATTTTAGCGGGTTTAAAGCCTTTAAGAGTTTCCAGAATGTTTATGTGTATTTTCATTTTTGTTTATGTGTATTGATTTTAATTTTTGCTTCAAATTTACAGTACTGAAAATTCACCAGCTCTGATTTATTCAGTGAAAATGTTATGAGATTTGCTACTTAAATGGTTCATGTATCTATATCTATATCTATATCTATCTATCTATCTATCTATCTATCTATCTATCTATCTATGTATATATGTCCAAACCTCATTATTTAGGAATATCCTATTTGTGAATTTTTCCACTTGATACAATTCATTGTAACCCTGAGATCCATATGGTGTCCACCTTTTAACCATGGACAGAATGGCAAAAATTTGAGTTGCTTCCCATGCAAATTCCCTGCTAAAGTCAAACAAGGTCACATTTGAGCTCTCCTACTATAAATAAGTCTTTTTTCATCATCTACTCAGTGCCACTTTTTTCAGATTTTTCCATCTATTTTTCCCAAGCAGTTTGCTGTTAAAATGCCCCATAAGAATAATGATGAAGTTCTGTCCAGTGTTCCCAAGTATGGAAAAGATTGCTGAGCCCTATGTTGAAAGCGCATGTGTTAGATCAACTTCAGGCATGAGTTGTAGTACTGTTGGTTTGAGCTTAGAGTTCATGAATTAAGAACATTAGGTAAGATGAATTTAAGCAGAACTATGTATGAAACCAGTTTATGTTTTCATTGGTTAGGAAAAATATGATCAGAGGCACACAGAATCCTCAGCAGGTATTTCCTCTTAGAAAAATTGTTCACTCTTCTCCAATTTAGTGACTTCATAGAAAATAACTACTGCAAATAAAGCTAAGTGACTTCATATGCAATACTTTGTGTATGTGTATATATATATATATGGGTGTGTATATGTATATATGTAAACAAACACAATTCAGTGGAACCACATAAAGCTATAGCTAAAGAAATGAGCAAAAATGTAACCTTTGCAGTTGGTAGATCTAGGTATAGAATATGGAATATTTATTGCATTATGCTTAGAATTTTTCTTTCTTTCATCCTCCTCTTTTTTCTCCTCCCCTTCCTCCCCTTCCTCCTCCCCCTCCTCTTCTTCATTTTCTTCCTCCTCCTGCCCTGTCCTCCTTCTCCTTCTCCTCCTTTTTCTTTGGGAGCCTGAAAAAGGCTGAGGAAAAATTGTCAGTTTGAGGGTTTTATGTTCCCCTTTTGAGGGAAAAAATTTCCCAGATTTGCACAAGTGCAGAAATGTATGGCTTGTGATGTTAGTGATTAGCCATTTTCAGCTCTTCTGTTTATTAAAAACCCGGGTTCCAGTTCCTTGCTATCTATGGGTTTATGTGTAATCTCGGGAAGGTCAATTGAAGTCCATTCTGAGAAAGGGAAGGTTAAGTTGTTTCAGGAATCTCTTCAAGCTTCACTTTTCTCTCATCTTCAATGACTCTAAAACAGGTTAACGTACTAATATAACTTACAGCTTTTTCAGCATTCGGAATTGAATATAGGGAATATTTACCACTGAGCTGCATCCCTAGCTCTTTTTTATTTTTATTTTTTAAATTTTGAGACAGGGTCTCCCTAAACTGCCAAGGTTCCCCTTGAACTTGTGATACTCCTTCCTTAGCCTCCATAGGAGCTGAAATTATAGGCATGCATCACTGTGCCCTGCATAATTTAGATATTTAGTAAAGAGTTAGTTCTAGAATCAAACCAATGCTACTTGTATGATAGTCAAGTAGGGTGTTAAAAAAGAAACATCCATTAAAGTTGTAAAGAAAAAATGACAATTTGATTGTTAATGAATTCAGAAAAGTAGTTCCTTTATACAAATTAAAGGATATCTGCAGAAATCTTCAAATAACATGAAAAGACTCTAGTCATAAGATTACCTATTTGTACTTCTACTTCTACCTATTTCTACTTATTTCCTTTCTGCTTAAGTATAAAAGGACTCATGTTATACAAAAATTTTGCTAGGAAAACTTGTCTTCTGCAGCCACATGCTTTCCTTTGAGTGTCCTATAGACACCACTATGTGGTAGAAAGAACATAGAGTTCAGACTAAATCAAACCTGAATTCAAATTCTAGTTTTTCCAACTTCCTACTTTTGTGACTTTGGCTAAGTCATGCATCTCTTCTGAGCTTCAGTTTCCTTAACTGTGAAAATGATAATGACAATACTTGCCCTACAAGAGAAAATTATATGAGATAATTGTGCAGAGATATTTGACCATAGATTAAAAATTGTTATTTTTCCTTTTTTGTAGTTCATTATTGACTATTACTTTCCACAAAGACTTATGTTCTAGTTCAGAGCAATCTTTGGAAAAAGATTATCTCCGTTCAAACTCGTGCTCTGTCATTTATCAGCTGGGTGTTTATTGGATATTATTTACCTCTGTTCCTCAGTTTCTTTTTCTGCAAATTAGGGATAATGATAGGAGTATCTATCTTAAGGAGCTGCTTTTGATAAAATATTAATATTTATAAGGTGTTTTACAATAACCCTAAAACTACATTAGTGGTCTTGTTGTTGTTCCTACTGTATTTTCTAAGAGTAGTAAGAGATCTTGTACAAGAACTATGTATGAATTTTAGATTATGAAGAGGGAAATGAGAGGGGGAGGGGTGGTGGTATGACAAATGGTGGAATGAGACAGACATCATTACCCTATGTATATGAATGATTATATGAATGGTATGAATGAGCATCATGCACAACAATAGAAATGAAAAGTTGTACCCCATTTGTGTATAATGAATCAAAATGAAATCTGTAAAAATTAAAAATAAAAACTACGTATGAAGCAAACTCTTCAGGTAAACCTAATTTTGCCTCTTTGACTGACTAGGTGAAGGATCCTTAGTCTTCATTTGCTTGATTAAATTGTACTGTAGTGTAATGATTATATTAAAGCTTTCATGATTCATTTCAAATTTTAGAATGCATCCCTAGTTCTTCCATATCTTTTTTAGCAGAACTGTTAAAATGCATACTTTTCATCAAAAATAATGGCTACTTTTGATAAATTCCTAGGCGTCGGGTCTCAGATTTATCCTTACTTATTAGCTAATGAGTTAGTGTATTTTAGGTGTTGAGAAGATACACAGTTCCTGAATCAGGGACAAAAGACTTTTCAGTACTCATTGTTCAGCAAGCATCATAAGCATGAGTGTGTGTCTCAATCTTTCTTACCCGCAGCCCAGATCTCACATGGGCAATTGTGACAGTGTTCATGTTGGTGCTGTGCACACAGGTCAGATTTTACTGCAGTCAAAGAACATCAATACTGGGAAGATCATTGTCTCAGTCAGCTTTTTCGTTGCTATGACCAAAAGACCTGACAAGAATAGTTTTAGAGAAGGAAAAGTTTATTTGGGGGCTCATGGTTCCAGAAACTTCAGCCTGTAGCCTGCTCCATTGCTTTGGGCAGAGCCTCAGGGTGGAAGAAGGTAGTGGAGGAAAGCGGCTCATGACATGGAATCAGAAAGAAGAAAAAGAGAGATTTCTCTCACCAAAGACAAAATATATACCCAAAAGGCATGCTCCAGTGAGTAATCTCCTCCAGCCACACCCTACCTGTCTATAATTGCCACTCAGTTAATCCCTATTGGGACAAATTCAATTATTAGGTTAATACTCTCAAAACCTAAACATTTTAAAAACCTGTAATTTTTTTGCATTGTCTCATACATGAGCTTTTTGGGAATGCCTCATATCTTAACCATAACACTGACCATTTTGTAATCAACTGTAAATAAGTGTGTTATTAGTCCCAGGGGGAGCCATTCCTTCATCCTTCAAAATTGCTTGCTGCAAGTATAATTCTGAGGAGGAACCAAGTGAAGGCCATCCATTTTATTGTATACTTGGTACATGTAGCAGTAAGTGTAGAACTCAGGGCTCATGGCAAATTGTCTCTTCCAATACTAGCTTCCAGGAAAAATGCAATGCACTTTAATTGTTTTTCTTTTCTTTTCTTTTCTTTTTTTCTGGCTTGTCATTATGTAGATAATATTCTACATAATGCATTTTATTCCCTATCTCTTCTTAAGGCTTCATGGAAAAGCCTGGGTGACATGGCTCTGCTATCCCACTGCTTAGCCTATACCCAAAGAACTTAAAATCAGCATACTACAGTGACACAGCCACATCAATGTTATAGCAGCTCAATTCACAACAGAAAGACTGTAGAACCAACCTAGATGCCGTTCAACAGATGAATGGATAAAGAAACTGTGGTATATATACATAATGGAATATTACTCAGCCATAAAGAAGAATAAAATTATGACATTTGTAGGTAAATGGATGGAATTGGAGAATATCATGTTAAGTGAAATAAGCCAATGCCCAAAAATCAAAGGCCAAAGTTTTCTCTGATAAGTAGTGATACATAATGGGAGTAGGGGTAGGGAGGGGTTAAGGGAAGAATGGAGGAATGTTGGGTTGTGTAGAGGGAAGTGAGGATGGAGAGGGGGCAGGGAAGGAAAGATAATGGAATGAGACAAACATCATTATTACCCTATATACATGTATGATTACACAGTGTGACTACATTGTGTACAACCAGAGAAATGAAAAATTGTACCCCATTTGTATACAATGAATTTAAAAATCGAATAGAAAAAAGGGTACATTTTGTTTGTGTATCCCATCTTTCAATGGAAATCACCTTTCCTTGAGTAGTCTTCCACACTGAGGACTTAACTGTGAGTGGTCCTTCACTGGCCATGTTTTTGGACTGGCCCCATACCATGTTCCAGCTCAGGTCTTCTTCCTTTCCATCCCCAAACTTCCCTACTATGTGGTCATCCCTACAGTCCTTCTCTCTAGTAAGATAGCCACTGAGAAGAGATTCAACATAAAAACATGTTAATTCATAGAAGAATGACTCACCAGAGAATACCAGTTTCTTTTAAGAGAGATCATATGACAAGATGCTGCTTTAACTAAGGAATAACCTGAAGGTGGGAATTTGGGATTTCAGTAAGTTTAAATGCTTCCTCTGTGCATGGTCAGACATGGGTCCAATGGATAAGTTTAGTTTGATTATATATGAAGTTTTGATTTTGTGTTCTCTTAAAAGGAAAAAGGATACTTGTAAGCTAGGGATTTAAATGCCATTTCCTTTTCATTCCCTATTGTCCAAGCATTTATGAGACATAGTTTTGATGTTAGTGAAAGTTAAGAACAGTCGTGACTAACTCTAAGTCTTCATAATATCAGGACTTCTTCCCCCACTAGGAAGCAAACCATGACCTGAACCACACTTTTTAGTGGAGGTGCTACCAAGGGAATTGACTGCAACATATTTGAATGTGGCAAGAGAGGTTGCATTTGGGCTGCTGAACAGTTATTTCATGACCTAACATTTGTATTGGCACAAGCATTTTGGGTTTGCAATGTTTGCCTCACTGTGCTTTTAAGACCCAAGTGATTTAGAAACATGACTCTGTTCATTAAAAATTGGAAAAAAATGTAAACCAGAATAAATGTCAGTTTTCCCGTTGATATTTACATTCATCCCATGGAGAAAACTGAATTGTTTAGTAATGTGATTCAATATTTGGGGGCCAAATATTTTGGGAACATTTATAGATCAATGAATTAGATACATTTCATCTTAAATGATCAGAAATCACTTAGTCTCCCAATGTGAGGCAAACTTGAGTTTTTCAGCATGGAAGGTTCCCTGCAGAATTCTTAATTGCAGTGATGCTATAACAGTATTACATTTTAACTACAACTGTGTTAGATGTTCAAGCATCTCAGAGGTTATAAACTAGTCATTAAAATTCATTCCTGTTGGCAATTTGGTCTGCAG
The DNA here is from genome assembly GCA_020662805.1 of Glaucomys volans. Classification (NCBI taxonomy): domain Eukaryota; kingdom Metazoa; phylum Chordata; class Mammalia; order Rodentia; family Sciuridae; genus Glaucomys; species Glaucomys volans. Next base: position 79,914 of record JAJEJO010000942.1, on the reverse strand, counting down.
AGCTCTTACCCCAAGAAGCATATGTCTGATATTTGTGTCATTTCCATTTTAGCACGACTATTGGAATTACTCGCAGTGCTGTAGCCTTTGTGCTGTGCTCCTTTTCTCATCCCCCTTGCATGCACGCTCACTGCATTATCTGTGAAGGGTGAGATTACCTATATTAGGAAACTGTTTTTCCCTCCCATGATTTCTCTTTGCAAGGGCTCATGTGATGAAGGCATGTTGCTTAGTGTGATAGTGGGAATGCCATTTTTTATTATTCATAAGAAGAAAACATGTAGGGAAAGAAATAAGCTATGGGCATATCCTCAAAGTGAGTATTTGATAGAAGTCTGGTTCTGTTTATTCCCAGGTCCTCAAAAATTAATAGACCAGACAGTCAGCAGGGACTGGTTTTGAGAAAGTCAGGTTTCTGTTCCTGAGACATTGAGTAGTCCCTTCCTTCTGGTTCACCTTGGTTTTCTTTCCTAGAAAAAGGTTTTCTTTCTTGCCTTGTTTGATAGACATCTCCTTCCTTAGTCCCTGTTGGAACAGACTCTATCCAGTAGAAGGATCCACACATGAGCAGTCACACTCCCATTTATTTCTGAGTACCTAATTCAGTGTCTCCTTTAATAGGTGTTCAATAATGTGGAGTGAGGTGAGTTAATGTTCTTCTGGATATGTTTTCTGTCATTTACACTTGAGGATTTTGATCTTGGCACTCCCCGACACTTGAATCTCAGTGTTTGATCAATTGAACCCAGCTGTTAAAAATTAATCACCTATTTGATAAAGAAACTATTAATATGATCAAAGAAAGATGTCATGGTTTAGATGTGAGGTGTCCCCCAAAAACTCATGTGTGAGACAATGCAAAAAAGTTTGGAGGAGAAATTATTGGGGTATAGTTTTAACTTAATCAGTGAATTAATCATTGATGGGATTAAGTGGGTGGTAACTGGAGGCAGGTGGGATGTGGCTGGAGTAGGCAGTTCATTGGGGGCGTAGTTAGGGGGTATGTATTTTGTACCTGGAGAGGGGAGCTTTTCTTTCTGTCCTTTCTGATCATGTGAGCTGCTTCCCTCTGCCACATTCTTCCACCTTGTTGTTCTGCTTCACCTGGAGACGTGAGGAATGGAGAATGCTGTCTGAGACCTCTGAAACCATGAGCCTTCAAACTTTTCCTCCTAAAATTGTTCTGGTCAGATCTTTCACTCAAAATGGTGAAAAAGCTGATTAAAACAATGGAAAAATAGGATATGATCTCTGTTTTTTTAAAAAAAGATACAATTCATAAGGTATGGATAAGCAAAATTAAGAGAAAAAAGATGTGCTACTTAAGTTACAATCAAAAATCAATGAATTTAAAAAATGATATCCAACTTATGGAATGAAACATATTTATGGAATATTTGATATATGGTTTCGAAAATGGGGTGTAAATCACTTGGGATAAGTGGAAGAAACAAGGTTTTTGATCAAAGGAGTGGCATACTGATACCTTAGGAAGATCACATTGGTTGTGGTGTAAATATATATTTGAGAAAGTATGACTTAGAGTGCAAGTGACCAGAAGACAGGAGAGTAATTAACAAGCCACCATGATAGTGTAGGCAATGATGTAGATCAGGAGGTTCTGCATATAATGTGGACAGTGGAGATGCTTAACAGGGAACGAATTTGGGAGATGGTGTTGAAACCAAATAAGCAGGACTTGACCAGAAGGAAGAGTTTAACATGAGTCTGTGGTTTTGAGCCTGAATGTCATGGAAGAAAAGGTGGTAACATTAATAGAAATAGGGAAAGCAGTGTGAGGAATGACAGAGAGAAACGAGGGGAAGAAGTGACATTGGGTGTCCTGTTTAAGGTATTGGGGATGTTGTGATACCTCCTGAGTCTAGTAAGGCAGGAAGTTGGAGTAGAGGCAGGTATGGACAATAAAGAGGATGGCACTGGTTCTATAGATGAAGAATTCCATAGGTTGCCAGCTCTAGGACATAGGGCAAGTTGTTATCTGCCCCCCTCTGCTTTTCATTTTTCTTGTCAGTATAAGAGAGAACTAGCTTTAGTAAAAGCTAGCTTAATAGATTGATATAACCCTCGGCAGCCTGTTGAGAAATTTCTCATGGGCCAAGGAAATTTGCCCTGGATTCTCTACTTTGAATCAACCCTGTTTTCTCACTATGGTCTCCCAAAAAACCTTCAAGGAGATTTGCTATCATTGTGATCCCAAGGTTGCCCAAGGTGATGTGCCCCCCCCCAGGGACTTTGCCTTAAGGATCATGAGTATACTTAGTGAAAAGGGGGTCTCTATGGGGTGTAAAGTATCAACTCTTCGAAAGCCTATGCTCATTAAGAAGAAAAAAACAAATAAATAAAAATTTGACTCATCTTTACTTATGTTTCATCTTTTGATAAAATATAAAAAATCCTCATAATGTTAATGGCGAAATCCATGTGAAATCGTAAATGATGTTCCTTGATTTTATGGGAAAGTCCTTCCTGTAGGGATGGTGGCCATATTCCTCCTCATCTATCAGCATTCACCTGAGCATGGGGTGATGTGATCAATGTTCCATCAATGCTGAACAAAAAATTGTGATAAAAATAGTAAATGTATTGTGCAGGTGATTCCCTCTGCATCTGATGGAAATTTTTTTTTTTTTAACTTTCTTCTGGGGAATTTTTTTTTTTTTGGTATGATAAAAAATGTAGGAGTTTTGTGTTTACAACTGGGAATATTTCCCTGCAGGCTTTCAGTTCATTTTGTTTCTCATTAACCTTTATAAATATTCTAATCAGAAATACCCTTTTATTTAAGAACAGTGCTTTCTTAGACAAAGAATGAAGGAATACTTCAATAGTGTTGTTGTTTTCCTGTCATCCTGGCTGAGAGAAACATTGGGAAAGGTAGTGTGGCATTCTTAGGAAAAGACCTTGGAGTTTCAGGGACCTCAATCCCCATTCTGGCTCCATGGCTTGTTAACTTGTGACCTAAAGCTAATTGTTATCCAGGCCTTCTTGGTTTAGGCTTCTTCACTGGTATGATGGGCGAATGTTTGCATACTGAAGTGATGAGAGAATCAAGTGGGATAATGGTGACATTTGCCTTATAGTCTTTAAGCACACAGCACCACATCTGTTTGTATTCTGGGTGAGATATTTTACTTCCCTAACATTCTTTCCTATCTCTAAGATGAGGAATATCTTATATATAAGATGAGGAATATCTTATACATCTTATATATAGCACCTACCATATCAGCTTCTTCTGAATAAAAATTAATAATCCTGTGAAGAACATTGACTAGAAAAATATTAAATATGCAGTGAATACTGGCTATTTTCATTAGTATATAGGAGGCACTCAATAAATTGAAGCTTCACCAGGTGTGGTGGTGTATGCTTGTAATTCTAGCAACTTGGTAATCTGAGACAGGATGATGAAAGTTGGAAGCCAGCCTCAGCAACACTGCAGGACCCTGTCTCAAAATGAAAATTAAACAGGTCTGGAGATGTATTCAGTAGAAAAGTGCCCCTGGGTTTGATCCAGTACCACAATAAGTAAATAAAATACACAAATGCATAAATACATAAATACTACTCTCCTTTTCTTCCTTCATGGTTTCTCCTCTGTATTTTAAACAAAGGGAATGCTGGCAAAAACAATGCTTATATTAGTCTTGCTCATATGCAAACTAGGGGATCATTTGCTGATATTACAGATTATCTTTCTCAAATATCAGACTTGGTGATTGAAAGTCAGAAGGAAGTGTCCTTCCTTTGTGACTGTTATAAATGAGCAGTCTTCTCATTGTTGAAATGGTAAGCTGCCCTGCCTGTCCCCAATCTATTCATACTAGCTTCAAACACATTTTGAAAACCCCTCTGGGTGCTATCTTTCTTCTTAGTTATCCTTCACCCTGTTTCTCCCTTTCTTATGAGAAAACTTCTCAGGCTCCTTAAGGCACTGATTTCTCTTACAACAAGTTTGAAACTTGTGGGTTTATGAAACTTTTCTTTGGATGAAAGAAAAACACTTTGGAAAGCAGCAAAATTTAAAATCAAATAAATAAATAAATAACAAGCTCTGCAATTTCCAAAGTTCTCCTTAAACAAGATATGATATTGTTAAGCTAGGAAGTAACAAAATAGTCTACAATTTTCAAGAATGCAGTACATGTAAGAATGATTAGATCCTCCAGCCAAATTTAGGATAGGCTATTCCCCATTTATCTATTTGCTCAATCTCTCACTGGACAGTTGCTCAATACCTAATGTGTGTAGATTATTATTTTAATACTAATGCAAATAGTAGCTTTAATTGTTATAGGCTGAGTTGTGTCCTGCCTACCTGGATTCACATGCTGAGGCTGCAATCTCTAGTACCTCAAAGTATGACTCCATTTGGAAATAGGAACTTGAAAGAAATGACTAAGTTAAATTAAGGCAGTTGGCGCCTTACCCCAACCCAACTGGTGTCATCAAAGGAAGAGTAAGTTTGGACACACAGAGAGACACTAGCCATTCACGTGCATGGAGGAAAGACCCTGTGAAGGCAGAGAGAGGATAAAATCCAAGAAGAGAGATCTCAGAAGAAATCAGCACTCCCAACAAACAACTTGTTCTTAGACTTCAGGCATTCAGAATCATGAGAGAATACTTTCTGTTCTCCTGCATGTGGTATTGTGTTATGGGGTCTCTATAAAACTGATACAGCAATATTTGAATTGTATTCATACTTTCATAAATTTATGTGGTTTTAATATACATAGTTTAGTACAGTGGCCAGGAGCATTCACTGACACAGAAGTAAGGCCTCCTGGGCTCTAATCCCCAGATTGTGTGACTTTAGGCAAGTTTCCTAGCCATTCTGTGCGTTGACTTCTTCAGTGAGTGGGGATTATTTATCCTGGAAGCTTACTGCCTGAATTGAATAAGTCAATGTTTATAATCTCTTTTAAGAGTTCTTTGTACATAAGAAATACTAAAATATTATTCCCTAAATTAATAAAATTAAATGAATTCATGTCATTTTATAGATTTTTAAATCTTGTGTGCTGGGAGAGGAGAAGGAAAGGGATGTAATATTTACTAAGACTCATTATGGGTCTGTTAATGTGGAGATTTCATTCATAATTTCACTTATGAGGTTAAATTTTGTCCATATTCACATACTTCTAAGCAGAGTTAGGCTTGGTACACTCCCACCTTGAATCTAAATCTGTTGTTCTTTCTTCTGTGTATCATTGCTCTTCTCAATCAGGCATAGTGATGGTGTCTCAAGAAAATAAAGAAAAAAAAAAAACAGTTGTAGGCTGGGCATTGTCAAATTTCAACTAGAGACAGACAACCAGTAAACACACACACACACACACACACACACACACACACCATAAATGTGTGTATGGAAACAGACACCTATCACATCTATCTGTGTATATGACAATATTTATGTGACTAATTTGGGGGGAATCATGAATACACAGGGACATAAGTTGGAGCTTATTATCTATGGGCCAATTCTTTCTTTCTCTCTTTTGGAGAGTTAAGTTTTCTTTTAAAGGGCCTTCAATGGATTTAGTCAGGCCCACCCAAAATAATCCATTTAATTGAAAGTCAACTGATCAGTGACTTTAATTCCTAGAGTTTGATTAATAACTGAGATAAGGTACCTGTTTGTTACAGACTAGATGCTACTTCCTCTCTGACTCCTGCAAAAGATTTAAAACAAACAAACAAACAAACAAACAAACAAACAAACAAAAATCCCTGTAGCTCACCCTACCTGGAAACACACCAGAAGGAAATTTTGGGGACATTGTTTAACTTGGCTGACTTGATACATGACAAAGCCATTGCAGGTATTAAAAAAAAAAAAAAAGACTATTTCATTGTGCTGGGAGCTAGGGTATATTTTAAAATGAGCTTCTTTTTATTTAACTCGTAATAACCCTTGAACTACTATCATTTTATAAATGAGAAAACAGAGGCCCAAGTCACAAAGCAAGTTAGATGTGAGAACTCAGACTACAACTCAGAGCTGTCTCTGAAGCCTCTTATATCTGAGAAAGGTAGTATTACTGTACAGACATGAGATGTTCCCCCAAAATTCATGTGTGAGAAAATGCAAGATTTTTCATAGGTTAAATAATTGGATTATGAGAGTTATAATCTGATCAGTAAATCCATCCCACCAATATGGATTAACTGGGCAGTAACTATAGGTAGGTAGTATGTAGAGAGAAGAGATAGGTCACTGGTGACGCGCCTTTGTCCTGCTGGGCAGAGCTCTGAATGCTTCCTTGTTGCCTTCTGAGCCGCTTTCTCCCATGCCCTTTCACCATGATTTTCTGCCAAGTCCAAAGGTATGGAGTCAGCAGACCATGGACTGAAACTTTGAAAACATGAACCAAAATAAACTTTCCTTCTGTTAAGTTCTTCTTGTCAGGTCTTTTGGACACAGTGATAGAAAGTTAACTGAAATGAGGGAAATAACTGCCAACTTTTTAAAATTCTGACGACTCTTTAGGATAAAGGAGAAGTCAGTGCTGTTTTAAGGTATGTCACCTGAGCTGCATTTCAAAAAGTAGGAAACATGACTTAGCAGAAGAGAATCTGCAATTTTTGATTCCCTTATCCAGATCTACTTGTAGACTCTTAAAATTTTCTTCTGGAGATAGGTGTGCATTTACATGAAGTTAGTAATCATTATGTGCAGGAGGGCATTCTCTGTGTGAGTTTGTGTGCTTTTGTGTGTGTATGGGTGTGTATGAGATGAGATGCCCTAAGAATGAATCTCTTACTTTATATTTTCTATACCTCTGTGATGGATCTTGTGATACTTGAACTAATAACACTTGTGAAATAAAATTAAAGTGTCTACATTTAAATATTTAAATATGATGACTGAGTCACCTATAAATTGGTAGAGAAATTCACTACCATAACAATAATTTTACTGTTTTACTATGTGCCATAACTCATTTAATCCTCACAGAATTGTATGAAGTTTATTGTATTCTTTTATACAAATAAAGAAGGATAAGCAGCTTGCTCCAAGTTTACTACCTTGTGCCTGAGAGTTCAAGCGTAACCCAGGTCTGCTAACTCCAAAATTCAGAAGCTCAGTCACTGAAGAAACAAAACCGCCAGGCATAGTGACGCACACCTGTAATCACAGCAGCTTGGGAAGCTGAGGCAGGAGGATATTGAGTTCAAAGCCAGCCTCAGCAAAAGAGAGGCACTAAGCAACTCAGTGGGACCCTGTCTCTAAATAAAATACAAAATAGGGCTGGGGATGTGGCTCAGTGGTAGAGTGCTCCTGAGTTCAATTCCTGGTACTCCTCCCCTAAAAATGAAATAAAACCACACAGTTGTATCAGTGATATTGGATTTACTACAGTTATAAAATTGTCCCACTCTTTTCAAAAAATGGTACAAGGATATAAAAAGACAATATACATAGATTTTTTGTATTGATTTAAAGTCAAACAATTCAAATTAAGTATTACCTATGAGTTATCCCTAATCTTTTAAATATTGTTTCAAAGGCTTTAAGAACTTATCTTTGTGAATTTTACATTTACTGCTCTTTGATAATAATAGTCCAGACTTGAAGTCACAAAGCCAGCCACCCTGGAACTATGCCATAGTTTGTTGACCTGTTTTCTACTGATCCTTCATGATCAATTCTAACTTTGTAAAATTCTTTTTAAATAATCATTTTTGACATTCAACAGAAATTAAAGAAAATAGTGTTTTTAATGGGAGAACATCCCCCTGATTTAGCACCATTTGTTTGCAATCGCTAATGTTACTTCGGGGTTAATAATCTGATACTACCCAAACACAGCAGATTTGGTAGAGTCCTGTTTTTAGTTCTCTAGTTAAAAAACAACCATTTATCAAATTCAGTATAATCTTCAGCTTTCATAATGGCTGTTTAAAAATATATGAAAATACTAAGGAAGATTGGCCTTCTGTGAGAAAATTAGGGCCGTATAATTTGCGTCTGTAATGGAATTCCAGTGTATCATGTCTCAGTGATAAGCTATAACGACTCTAATAAGCTATGGGAAATTCAGTCCAAATTTCAAAATGGGGTCTAGTTAACAATAGAAGTTTAAAGGTTATGCTAATTAATGAATGTGCTTGCAGTATTTTAAGTGTATTCATTTAAGTTCATTCCTACATTATGAGGTATTTAAATCATTTTAGACATATACTCAGAAACCACAGCCATTGCACTTAGTGGCTGAAGACTATATTTTTGCATAGAAAGTACAATTTATATCAGAACTGCCTGTTGTGGAGTTCACCAGGAGTCCTTTGGATATTAATGGTTTGAATATATAGTTCTAAAAACTCTGAATCCCTTGGAGAAAAGCCACAATTAGGTTGAGAATAAGGCTAACGCTAAGGAAAAATTATAAAAAAGAAAGAAAACTGAAACTCGCTGATCTGTAAGAAATAACTCTGAATCTGGACAACTCAACCCTGCTTAGAAGCTTATATTTTCATGGAAATGCACTATGATTTTTAAAATCAAGTGGTTTCCATCCACACAAAGTAATATAAATCAAAGATCTCTTTCACAGTGTCATTTCCTCCTTTGTTTTTAAAGAAAGTATTGAAATTTTGTCTTCTAACATAAGAAAGAATTAAAATGATAAGAATTCTCAATGTAATAACCTTATTTTAATGAAGTAGATGTGAATTTTGGTCCAGTTACAAAGACACACAGATAGACACACACAGGCTAGTGCTGAAGCAAGGAGACTGCCACACATTCAGGCTAAGATTACTACTTTTCTGTGAGGAGAACACAGGTAAAGGGCTTATTAACTCCCAAAAAACCTTTAATTGTGATAAACAGATTTTGACAAAAGACATACACCTTTAATGAGATGGTTTTATTTTTAGCAGTGAAGCATTTAACAATGTTCTGGGAGAGAGGGTGAAGGAGGGGAAAAGGAATAAGGAGGTTGGAGAGGAGAAAACTAAGAACTCACACCTTCATTTAAATTGCAATTTAAATGTCTTAAAATAGAATTCTGACCTGGTCCTCATATAAGTATCATGAGATTATTTAGGATTTTGGCTTTAATTAAATGGGTCTGGATATAGTGGAATTGAATGAAAGCAACTTCTTTTGTGAACTGCTTATTACCAAAGCTGTGCTGAACTGAGACTAGAGCAGTCAAAGAGCCAGCCCAGCCTGGGAGTTCTTCGGAAATTCCTGCTGCCCCAACTCACCTCTCACTCTGATTATTCAAATGATAATGTGCAGGGAGGGGAGGGAGGAAGGGGTCATCAAGATGACCTTCATGCTTATAATAAATTATCCAGTTAATGAGTAATATTCTCCATGAAACAGTCACACCATTTTTTAAAGAGCAAGAATGAAATAAGGCAGATGAGAAAATGGGTTTCCATGTGAAACATCATCATGGAATCTAGCTCCACGACAGTTCAGTGCAAGCCATCTTTTGTTTGCTTGCTCAACATTCAAAGAGGGAAGAAGGGAGGCAAAGCAAGCAATAGCATGAGCTCCCTGAAAGCACATTTCCTCTTTCATTTGTAATAAAAGCTCCATTTCATTTTCAGTGGAACTAAAATATATTGAGGGCCTATTATTGGCAGGACAGTGTGCTGCCTGTGGTGACATGTACAAAGATGATTGACACATCATTTAAATTCTGGAAGAAGCATTGTGTATGAAGTCTGAAGCCTGGGATTTGAATTCCACGTCTGTTATGATTTAGATATGAAGTGTCCCCCGAAAGCTCATGTGAGAGATGATGCAAAATTTAGAGGTGGAATGATTGGTTTATGAGAGCCTTAACCCAATCATTGTGTTCATCCACGGATAGGGATTAACTGAGTGGTGACTATAGGCAGATAGGGTGTGACTGGAGGAGGTGGGATATTGGGGCGTGCCTTCCAGCTTTACATTTTGTGAATTGAGTTTACTCAGTTTCTTGGTGGTTAGGTCCAGACCTACTTTCCTCTGCAACATTTTCCTGCCATGATCTGCCTTGCTTTGGGCCCTGAGGAATAGAACTCACCATCCATTGACAAAGACTTCTGAAACTGTGGGCTCAAAGAAAAAACACTTTTCCTCCTCCAACCTGAAAATTGTTTTTGTCAGGCTTTTTGGTCACAGCAAAGAAAAAGCTGACTAAAACAGAAATTTGTACTGAGAATTGGTGTTATTGCTGTGACTATCTTGATCACGTGTTTTAGAAACTTTTGAAGCCTTTTGGAATTTGTGGGAGGAATTATGGAAAGTTTAGTGATGCAAGCTAGAAAACCTTTAGAATTTTATCAGTGGGCCTCCCTGCACAATTCTGGTGGGAGTTCCGAAAACCTGAATGCCAACAGGACTGTGAACGTTAAATCAGACTCATGAGGCTTCAGAGGAAGAAACTTCTATTGGAAATTGGTTTAGAGGCCATTGTGTTATGTTCTGGCTAAGAAGTTATCTGCATTTTATCCATATCTTGAGACTTTCTGTGAGGCTGAATGTAAAGGTCATGGACTTTTTGATCTGGTGGAGGAAATTTCTAGGCAGTGGCATGGATGTTGCTGGTGATTGTTGCTGGTGATTGTTAGCCAAATTTATTGTGATAATCAGGAGCAGAAAGCCAAACAGGACCATTTGAAAAACTTGCAATTTGGCCAGAAAACTGTGAGTACAACTGAGGCTAAGAAATTTGTAGTTGTTAAACACATTACAGTCACTAAAGAAATGTTAAAGACTACCCAGAGACAATAAGCAAGATGGCTTGAGGGCATCTCAGGAATTGGCAGGACCACACTCATCTCAGGTTCAAGGGTATAAAAGTAAAAATTCCTTTGAGAAGAGATCAGTGGGGCACCTGCTTGCGGTATGGCCTTGGAAGTTGTTCTACCATACTCAGCTACCCAGGCATTTAGGTGAAGCCATGGTCCCTGGATGCTTGGTTACTGCTTGAGATGTAACTGAGACATCCACCACATGGTGCTAGCTTTGTAGGATTGCAGGATGCTGGATTGAAGGGATCATGGAGGCCTCCATTGAGATTTCAAAGGTAGGCCTGCAAGGCCAGGAAAAGTGTTGCTGGGTCAGCATCCCTCTAGGCAGCCCCTGAGAGGGCAATGTAAGGAGGAAGCTGAAGCTTCAGCAGAGACCCCATTAAGAAACGTCAGTACAAAAAAAAAAAAAAAGAAAAGAAAAAGAAATGTCAGTACCAAGGAACATCTGCCAAGGAAAGCTGCAGGAATCAATCAGAGACAAGTAAAAAGAGAAAGAGGCCATGTGGACTGCCACCAGCAAAGCCACAGGGGCAGAGTTAATACCAGCTGTTTGAAAAGAATATCAAATGCAATGTGTCCCAGATGCTGGGCATGTATCTATAGGACTTCTTTACCCAACTGAACTTTGGTCTTGCTTTGGTCCCATCCCTTCTTTGTATGTCCCTATTTCTTCATATGGAAATGTGTACTTTATGCCTTTATATATTGGATGCATGTAACTTGCTTTTGATTTTATAGGAGCTTACACTGAGAGTTCACCTTAAGTCTCTGAGGAGACTTCAAACTTGTACTTTTGGACATGCTTGGAATGGAACTGTTAAGACTATGGACACTCTTGGAAATTAACTAAGTATATTTTTCATCATGAGAAGGTCATGAGCTTTTGGGGGCCAGGAGTAGAATGTTATGGTTTTGATGTGGGATGTCCCCCAAAAGCTCATGTGTGAGACAATGCAAGAAGGTTTAGGGGTGAATTTATTGGATTATGAGACCCTTAACCTAATTAGTGTGAATTAATTGAGTAGCAACTGTAAGCAGGTGGGGTATGACTGGAGGAGGTGGGTGGGAGCATGCCTTTGGAGTATATATTTTGTGAGCTAAGTTTAGTGTCTCTGCTTCTTGATGACCACATCCAGACCTGCTTTCCTCCTTCTGCTATTATGTCTTGCCTCACCTTGGGCCCTGAGGAATGGGGCCAGCCATCTATGGTCTGAGACCTCTGACACTATGAGCCCCAAAATAAACTTCCTCCTTAAAATTGTTCTTGTCAAGTCTTTGGATCACAGCAGCAAAAAGCTGACTCAATCACGGTCTTATTACCAGCTGGCTGATTTCGAGTGAATTACTTGATTTTCCTGAGCTTTAATTTTCTTATATGTAAAACAGGAGTAATGATAGATGACATTTGCATCATCTTTGCATTGTCTTCTTTTCCTATGGAATTTAAATCATCCAGAAATCAAATATATAGAGAGATTTTATAAACATAAAATTGCTATACAAGGTTTTTCACTGTCATCATTATTTTTTATATCACCTTCATCCCACAGAATATGCTATTCCTAAGTTGCTTCTCTATCAGTTTGCCTTTTCTGAGATTTCACAACCTTGTGGAGACAGGTGGTAGTCCACTAGAAATGCAAAACCTAAACATGATCCTTTCTGGAAGTCTCATGGTCTTGCTAGAGCTTCAGTCTCATCTCTCACCTGGGAGGGGCTCTATTGCTTCTGGTGATTGCCAGTTGGTGTTGCTTTGGTCTAAGAAGAGGAAGTGTGGTGATACAAAAACCTTCTATTGGAAGCCAAATCTCAGCTTGTAAGTTTAGTCTAATCCAATGTACAGTATTAGAATTATGACTTCCTCAAATAATAGCCCCACAGTGACTATGGAAAGAGAAGGTTTGGGTAACTAGCCACATAATACAGACCATATGAATTTTATGTTGGCTGTATTAAATACTTATTTTTTCTCTGTAGTTCATAAGGTAGTAAAAACAAAAAAACGATCTTTTGAAATACTGAACCTTCTGCCTAAGCAATATTTTATTTCCTGGCATAGGAAACACTTGTAGCTCAATTGCCATGCTGATAAGCATCTGTTCTGGCACTTACTTGTGTGTTTTAACAAAAATAGGTCACTACATGATTCCATATAACAGAAAATGATTTATATATATGTGTGTGTGTATATATATATATATATATATTTTTTTTTTTTTTTTTTTGGTTTTGGGGTTTGAACCTGGGGATTGAACCCAGGGGCACTCCACCACTGAGCCACATCTCCAGCCCTATTTTGTATTTTATTTAGAGACAGGGTCTCACTGAGTTGCTAAGGGCCTTGCTAAGTTGCTGAGACTGGCTTTGAACTCGCGATCCTCCTGCCTCAGCCTCCCAAGTACTGGGATTACAGGCGTGCGCCACCACACCCGGCTAGAAAATGACTTATATCTTAAAGGAGACTAATTTGGGTTCAAATACAATGGAACCTCTTCATATCTGTGTGATTACTCTTAGCCTTAATATAACAGTATTATCCTCAAGGCTTATTGAGTAGATAGAACATGATAAGGAGTAAAAAGGAATTGAGAAATTAATTATCAATACTGAATTGTGTATTAGTTATCAACTGCTCTATAACAAATTACCCTAACATTTTCTGACTTAAAACAATAAACACTCATTGTTGTGCAGTTTCTGCAACTAAGGAATTCTTACTACCTGGTCTTTGAAGTCAGTCCACTATTTCCATGAAACCCTTCCACTTTCACAAGTCAGTCCTCTTCAATGTGGAGGAGAGTGGCTACCCAAGAGCAAGAATGCCATGAGGCAGGGATCATTGTGCTACCATAGGTGGTGAAGGTGAAAAATCTGTGTTCTATATATTCAGAATGTCTCCAAAGCCAAATGTGCTTCCTCTCAAAGCACTGAAAGGAAGTAAGAGAAGAGGTGTGTGTGTGTGTGTGTGTGTGTGTGTGTGTGTGTGTGTGATATAACAAAGAGTAACACAAAGATATAGACAAAAGATCTTTCTCATCAGTCCTGATAAAATTGAGACTTCATAATTCATTTATTCCAATTTTAGCATATAATTAAACAATAGCTAAGTAGCTAAGTTCATGACCCAAGTAATTTGGTTTTTCTGCCCTGAAAAGAAACATTTCTTAAAATATCACAAAGAAAAGATGATATATATATATATATATATATATATATTTTTTTTTTTTTTTTAAAAAAAGGTCTCTTGAACCTGGGAAAAATAGGATTATTTTAAACAAATATCCTTGCCAATTGAACAAGTTCAATCAATCTTTGTTGGAATGGAATCATACATGGTGGGGTCTAAGTTCAGGCCACAAGTCTGTTGCATCCAGAGGTGTTTTGAAGTATTTTTCTTATCAAGTGTGCTTTCATTTTTCTTTGTCCTCTTGTTACAATGGTACTTCATAATATTTTATTTTGAGTGGTGGTGGATGTGACAGAGCTCAGCAAGTGAGCCCAGATCCTCAAGCAAGCCTTCTGTGACAAGATTGGGAAGTGAGATATACTGTGATGGTGTTTCTCTTCTGTTCATCAGAACATTCTCTAAATACTATGCATTGAATGTTCCAGGGACCAATGATAGTGGTACATCTGCAGGAAAACATGCATACAGATGTCCACTCGTTCTACCATCTTTCAGCTATAAACGAATTACTAACCTCTTTATACCTCAGTTTCTTTGAACGACACTCTACTGTGGAAGGTCCTAGGGTAAAATTCTGAATAAATACATACACACACATGTACACATACATAACATATAAGGAACTGAAATTTCATAAGAGTGATTGGCATATTTATAAATAACTATTAACAAATGTATGTACTACACTATTATAGTGGCTTACATAGAATGCAATGGTTGTAAGCAATGGAAAGCAATCAATTCCAAAATGAGACTGCAGTAAGGACCATGAGAAAGGAAGAATTTGAACTGTGTCAAGCATGAGTTAGTTCAGGCTGACAGAAAACAGAGAAGAAACTCCAGAGAGGTCAGCAAGACAAGGAAGAGGAAAATGTGCATGTCTGAGGTGAGGAGAAATATATCAGTGCTCCTGGAAGATGGGTGTGAAGGCTCAGCAGCAAGTGGTAGGAACAGACAGAAGGCTCAGGATGTTGGATAGCAGTTTTAGATGTGCAGAACTATACTTATTTTTTTAACAGGGTTCAAAGATGTATTTACTGTTTTTTGAATAAGTGGTGTTAGTTCTGGAATTGGTGAGAAAAAGCCACACAAAAAGCCACAAAGAAGTGTGAAATCAGCAAAACCATGTACTTGGAAATGCTTGGAAGCTAATTTTGCACAAAATATATTTGTTCTTACCTTTGGGATTTGGGTTTATCAGAATTGGCTGCCATGAGGCTCAAAGAGCTCTTATGTGCAAGAACGATGGGCTCCCTTGGAGTGGGAGTCCCCCAGGGATGCTTTTCTCAAACAAGAAGTATAGGAGTTGGTGGAAAGAGGAAAATGTAGACAGTATATTAAATGGTTATGAACACAAGCTTTGGAGAAGACAAGCCTTGTATTACACAGTAGCTAGGCCGTTTACTATCTGCATGATGTTAAGCAACTTGTTTATTCTCTTATTTAAAAGTCTTTATCTGTAAGATTAAAATAGCCAGGACCTCCTTATTGCATTGTTCTGAGGATTGAGGATATCATCACTGAAAAGTGCTTGGTATATTGTTTGGCACAGCAAAAGTACTCAACAAGTGAGGATTGTAGCTGTTGATGCTATTGTTGATGTTCTGTTGTTGCAGTTCTCAGTATGATTTAAGATGGAGTGAGAGCTGATTCTAGGCACAATGAAAGGATCAATGGAGACTGAGGCATTTGAGCTGTAATAAAATAGGTCATTATTTTTTCTGGAAACGGCTCCACCCAGTTTTTCTATAAATGAACAATGAGAGCTTATTTGGAGATCTTGCCAGGTCAATCCACTTTTGTGATACAAGAACAGACTTTATCTAAGAGAAGATTCTGAGAGTGCATAGGTGGAAGTGATAAGCTTGTAATGAATGAAAATGGAGGGAGGAATCCAGCCAATCAGGAGTGAAGTGAACACTGGGGATCTATGGAGTGACAGATGCTCTTCAAATCCTGCTGCTTAAATTTTCTTCCTCACAACTTCTCAAAGAATTTCAGTAACAGGAAGGCATACATCCTCTGTCCTCCCACAACACAGCAATAAAGGGCGGAATTTAAAAAGCAGAGAGACTCAGAGATTAGATCACTGCATCTCTTAGTTTTATTATCTACAAGAAATTTTAAGTGTGTTCATATGCATGCACATACATACATCCCCCCATTATAGCAGTGCCTCAGCACCTGTTCAAGAAGTGTTAGCTGTTGTTTTGGGTGATCATCACAATGTGCAGTAATTGTTGGCTTGCTTTTCTATGTCTTTTGTTAAATCAACTGCAAGCTGACTTCTTTTGAAGAGTATAGAAAATAAGAATAACCTCCCTCAAGAAATTGTAGGAAAGTGAAAACTCAAGGCCTCAAGAACTTGAGAAGATCCATCATCCCCACGAGAGGCAGAAGCACTCCCAGTCCTGGGAGTGAACGGCAGTGAACAAACAAAGAGTGGAGCCTCCTTGCTCTGAAACAAGACTGATGACCCCTCAGTTGCCATGTCCATGTCAAGACACCAAAGGTGGGCAGGTAAGGGACAACCAGAGCAGGAAGTCAGAACTGGGTGAATCTACACCGGACCCTGAGGAGAGAAAAAGGGATTGGCTGAGGGGTGTGGGAAAGCTGGATATGGGTTGCTGAGAAGGGAGGAAGAACGCTGAAAACATTTCACCTGCCTCACTGTTTCCCATCCGGCCACTTCCTAATGGCAGCAACAGCTGTGTGATGCCTTGAGGTTCTCACTTTATGAGCCATTGAGGTGTTTGAAAGTTATTGTTGCAATAAGGGCTGTATGTATTTTAGATTCCAGGAAGTCTGGGTCAAAGTAGCTCCTGAGAACTGTGGAGTATGGAAATACTGTATTTTCTGGGAAAGGTTCCATTATTTAGTACCAACCTAATGATTAGGTCTAGGGTCATCACAAAGCTGCATTTCACTTTGCCCTTTTTATGCCCAGAGCAATCACTTAAATAAGGGCAGTGAAGCCACCTGTATGCTCTTAAGCTGAATTTAAACTTGGTTACATTTCAATGTGTGATCAGAAAAGTGCAGGGGGATATTCTCCATGTTGTGTCTGAATGCCCTCCACGGAACACATTCTTAGCTCACTCTTCTTTTCACTGGCTCTATTTCTAGGCTTCTATTCTATTAGCCATTGGATTTTTATTTGTTTCTGACATTATGTTTAGTAGTAACTTTGGGAAATACAGAAAAAAATGGAAAATTTAAAGGGTAATCAAAATTCAAAACTCAGAAGTAACTGAACAAATATCAATTAGCTTAATCATAGTTTTTTGCTATTGCAAGTTATGAGCTGAACACATTCTTGGATGTGATCTTTGTGGCACAGATGCAGGAGTTCTTTAGGATAGAGGAAGATTAATTTTTTGAAGAAGTTTTGATGGATCTTAGAAAATTTGCAAGCTCAGCTTAGATAATGCTGAATTCCAGGATGGCTGGAATCATCTGAATTACCATCAGCAATTTAAGGATTCTATTGCTCCTAATCTTCATCTGCACTTGGCTTTTCAGACATATATTTGGCAATTTGGGTATTTAAAATATTTGCTCTTAAAAATTATTAATAGTTTTTTTTAAGTTTACTTTTTTTTTTTTTTGTATTGGAGATCAAACCCAGGAGTGCTTTAGCACTGAGTTACATTCCCAGCATTTTAAGTTTTCTTTTGAGACAGAGTCTCACTAAGTTAGCTGACCTTGAATTTACCATTCTTTTGCATTAGCCCCCAAGTTGCTCATATTTCAGGTATGTGATGTTCCTGGATTATTTGACTTTTGTATGACTTACTTTGTGATATGCCATTTATATAGTGTTTGTGCATTTTGAAAAAAAATTTAAATTCTTGGGTGCAGCCTCCAAGGTGAGCTCAAATGATTCCTGCTTTCAAGTATTCATGTCCTTACATAATCACTTTTTCCATTTTTTTTTTTTTTTCCTGTGTGCTTGGTACTATATGGCAGGGAGGTATGTGACCTCCAAACACAATTTTGTGTCTCTTGCTGTCTTGAGGGTCACTCTTCAGGAAAGCCAGTTGCCATATTGTGAGTAAACTTGAGAAGCCCTAAAAAGAGGTGCCTGTGCTAAGGAATGTGGCCTCCTAGCCATAATATGTGAACAGCCACCTTGGAAGTGAATTCTACAGACTGCATCAAGACTTCAAATCACTGTGGCCCCAGTCAACATCTTGATTGCAACCTCATGAGAGGCCTGAGCCAGAGGTATCCAGTTGGCTATTCTTGAATTCCTGACCCACACAAACAGTGAGACAATGACTGCTTATTTCTCAAGCTGCTAAATTTTAAAATAACCAAGGAAGCAACAGAAGACTGATAGAATATTGATTTTTAAAGCATCTCATGTATAAAGGGTATATAAGTATTAAATAACTCTCATTAATCATACAAGCTGTAATTTTTTTTATCATTTTCTCATTTGCATTTCCCTCTCTACTTATACAAAATATATTTCATCTTTCTAACTAAATTTTCTCAGGGTTTCTACTAGAGCTGATTTTGATAGACTAAAAATGTTTCATTTTTCTCTTTGCTTTTCTATTTGTTTTTATCAATTCTTGCAATTCCAAACTTTTGCTGATTCTTTTGCTACTGCTGTTAATAACACAGGACCTGGTTGTTTGAATCTAGTTCCAATTATTTATCTTATATTAAGGATGTGTAATCTATTTTCATCTGATTTGAACAAATATATCTTATTTTACATAAATTTTTGATTTATGTTTTCTGTTTATTTGTTTCTTTGATGACTCATTTCATTTTCTGAAATATGTTTTTTGGACTGTGGATCATCCTTACAAAAACATCCTTATGAAAACTTCTTAGAAGTTGTGTTTGTAAAATAATATTTAAACCAATACATCTTCATGAGAACCAAAAAGCACAGGGTTCAATTTACTGATTTTTAAAGTGTGGATTACTACAAAATAGTGGGTCATAAAGCCAACTTACTGTGGAGGTTGCAAGCCTTTTTAGCTGTGACCCATATTAAAAACACATTTCACCTCAGTCAAGTATCTGTCTATCTACATATATGCTTGTGTAGTAATAAAAATGTGTTTATTTTTAAGAGTTATATTTATAACAATTTGAAGAACATGGGTTTTCTTTTTCCTAAAAATGAGGAAGTTATCATGTCTTAGGCCTTATCACCTAATTTTTATTAAGAAGATTTAGATATAGTAACAATTATAAATTCATTGTTTATATGTGATGCATCTACATTCTGTTTATTATAATAAACAGATATCAAATGTGTATTTTTGTTTTCCTTTTTTTTTTTGGTCCTGGGGAATGAGCTCAGGGACACTCTACCACTAAGCCATATCCCCAGGCCTGTTTTGTATTTTATTTAGAGACAGGGTCTTACTGAGTTACGCATAGAGCTTCACTTTGGCTAAGGCTGGCTTTGAAATCATGATCCTCCTGCCTCAGCCTCCCAAGTCGCTGGGATTGCAGGCATGCACCACTGTGCCCAGATCTTGTTTTCTTTAATTGACTTAAATGTTAACCACTGGCTCTTTGTTCTTATAATAACTCTGCTATTGAACTTTTAAATTATATTCCTCATCAGGTAAGTAACCTTGGCTTTTAGTAGCATGAATTTTAAAAGCATGCTATTGTTTTAACAGATTAATATATTAAAAAAAATTTTACAATTCTCACTTGACAAAATATTTTAGGAATACCAGTAATTTGACAGACATCACCCTAGGCTCTGAGAAGGCAAAAAGAATACGACATCTGAATTTTAAAAAGTGTATTCATGGGCTCCATGTGCACAGCTGAATGTGAGAGTGATGCAGAAGGTGACAATGTCAAATACTTGTGTGTGTATCTGACCCATTGTGTTCTCCAGGGACACAGAAATCCTTAAGAGATCCAACATATCCAAAATATAAGTCCAGTTATCCCCATGGACCTGTGGAGGCACAGATCATGAAGTAATTTTCTTAGGTTAAATAAATATTCAAAAGAAGATCTAGGTTTCAATATTAGGTAAACTAACTCCAGAACCTATATTTTAAATATATATTTAATGTAACATTTATAATACTGAGTTTTTAAATCATGTTAGAATTTATTTCTATGAATTTTTAATAAATAATAAGTAAAGGAGTTTTTAAATTCCCATATGGTGCATTGAGTTAATAAGGACACCCTGTGCTACACATACATGTAGAAATACTGATGATAACACAAAAAAGTGTCTAAGAATTCAGGGTGAAATTTTCAAATTCTGGAAACAAGGAAAGAACTTAAAACCTGACAAGTAGTGAAGGGAAAGTATGGAGACATTGGGGGAGCTCTGCACAGGACAGAAGTCTTAGGAGCACCGCATGTTCATAAAGAAATGAGGTGAAAAGCACCTTTCATGGGCCAGAGAAGAGCAGTAGAGAGGATGACTTCTGGTTCAGAATAAAGAAGTTACCCATGAGACACTGGGGTAGTGGGGGAATCACAAAAGGTGACATTAGGTGAATCTGGTACTGAACCAGAATGTAAGAATACCTAAGGGCTGCAGGCAGAACGACACACACCCCTGGGCAGGGGTGCTCCCAGGACAAGGCACCCTTGGACAGCACATGGTGAACATATGCGATAGGGAAGCTAAACTCATAATGTCCATCTCTAACCACCTGCTACACAACAGCCTGAGGGTTAGCAACCCATGCACTTCAGAAAACAGAACCACCTGAAAGACTCTAAGAATTTATGTTTATAATAATACTTATTAAAGATAGTAGACAGAATACCTACTATGATGAGAGAATAAGTTGCTATAAAAAAATCCCAGGTAGAGTGGAAAAAAGAACAAAACGTTTTAAAGCAAATATACATGGATGAATTTTATAATGGGTGAATTATATATCAATAAAGAAAGTTTTTATTAAAAAAACAAAATTGAAAAAAATACTGGATGTTTTAAACAGCATGTGAGATACAGCTGAAGCAAGTCATTAAAATGTAAAATTTATATGAAGAAATTATCCATTATGGAGCACAAAGATAAAAAGAAAAGCATGAAAGAAAGCTTCAAAAATTTGACTCTCTTTCACATTTTAAGTGCATTTTGCAAAAAAAAAAAAAAAAACTGGAAAAAAATATTAGGTAGTCATGATGGCACACACCTGTAATCTCAGCAAGTTGGGAGGTTGATGCAGGAGGATTTCAAGTTCAATGGAATCCTCAGCAATTTAGGGAGGCCCTATCCCTAAATAAAAAGAGCTGAGGATGTAGCTTAGTGGTAAAGCATCCCTGGGTTCAATCCCTAGTACCATTAATAATAATAATAATAATAATAATAATAATAATAATAATGGAGCACCTACTATGTATACAGATTTTTTTAGTATGCTGGGAATTATAACCAAGGGGAAGGGAAACAAAAACATACCTTTGATGGAGTGTACTTCTGTGGGGTAAATAAGAGGGGTAATAAAGAACTTTTACCACTAAAATATACAGAATTTCAAATAATGGTAAGTGCTCTGGAGAAGAACTATATGGTAGCAGGTTAGGGTGGAGTGCCAGCTATAGTGGTGGAATTTTGATAGTCACGAAGATCTTCACTGAGAACTGATAGTGGAGCAAAGCCCTGAGAAGAGGAGAAACAAATGATGAGGGACCTTGGAAGGAGCTTTGTAGGCTGGGGGAAAGGTGTGGGAGCATAGCTGGCATGTTAAAGGAACAAGAAATTTGGTGCCTTCATGGGGGATAGTGGGTAGAGCAGTGGGACAAAAAGTCATAGAGGTAGCTGGAGGTGGAGTGGGAGGACCTTTTAGATCCTCAGAGGACTGAAGGGACTTCCACTTTTACTTGCAGTAAAATTGGAAGCCACTGAGGGTTAAGATTAGGCAGCATGATCTGAAAAATATCTTTACTAGCTCAGTATAGTGGTGCATCCTTTTAATCACAGCACCTTGGGGGCTGAGGCAGGAGGATGGCAAGTTCAAAGCCAGAATCTGCAATTTAGCGAGGCCCTAAGCAACTTAGTGAGACCCTGTCTCAAAAAATACAAGAAGCTGGGGATGCTGCTCAATGGTTAAGTGTCCCTGGGTTCACTCCCTGAACTGGATTATTCAAACTCTTTTATGAAGATAAACTATAGGGAGAAATGGGGGGAAAAGGTAAATGAGGAGATTATTGCAACATATAAACAGATGATGATGGATTGGGTCAAGGTGTACCAACAGAAGTAAAGATAACTACCAACTTCTGGATATGCTTTAAAGTAGAGCCAAAATTTGCTTGCAGACTTAATGTAGGTGTTAGAGAAGGATTGGGTAGTATGAATAAGTTTACATGAATGAATTGAGTCTTAAAAATAGAGGAGAAAGAATGACTAAGGAGCTATATTCAGGAATATTTGGCCAAAAATTCACTAGTATTTAGGACCGAAATACTAACCCTTACGTTAAAGAAGCATACCAACTCTTAAAGGAGATACATAAAACAAGGTAGTATATTATAAAACATGGAAACCAATAGACTGCCATTTAAACAACCAAAGATAAAATCTGTGCAAAACAGAAGTTACAACTAAGCTGAGAACAGAATATCAGGACCAAAATAGATACCTGATGATAATGGAAGAATATCTTCATAGCAACTGAATAACTGTCAATCTGGATTCTATTCAAGACCAAACAAAGGATGAAATAAAAGATATTTTAATACACAAATAGTTGAGACAGCTTGGTACTCAGTGAACTTCACTTAAAGAACCCACCGAAGGATATACTTCAGAAAAAGATAAAAATTAGGGAAAAAGTCCAGAATATTAGAAACCAAATATTTTCATAATCATGAGGTTAAAACAAAGTAAGTCTTCTGGCACCACCAATAGCAAGGAACACAGAATAATTATAAACAAGGAGGCTATATCAATTCAACAAACATTTTCTTAAAATCATGATCAGGAAGAAACAAAGCCAAAAAGAAATTAAGAGCAAATATTAATATTAATATATTCATAATTAATATAAATAAAAATATATGAAAAAGAGGATCGATAAGCTAAATCTTAATTCCCTGAAAGGATAAATAAATTTGGTAAACTCTTGGCAAGACTTATCAAGAAATAAAGGATAGGACCACAAAACTAATACCAGGAATTAGACATTTGTCAAGACTGAAAATCATGAGAGGTTAAATGAACAAGTTATACAAAAGTTTTGGCTAATATAAATGAAATGGATAAATTTCTTGGAAGACAGCTTTATAAAATAGATGAAAGAAGAAACAGTTTGAAGTCATAATTATTATAGTAGTTGAATTTCTAATGAAATATCTTTCACAAAAGACTTCATTTACACATGAGTTTTATTGGTGAATTCTGCTAAATATTTATGGAGGAAACAATACCAAGTCAAGCAAACTTTCTGGTGTATAGCAAGGACTGGATTATATAGCTGGCATATGAAAGGAACTTGGTCCAAGTTTTCCTATATGTAACAAATTTCACAAATATCTATGATATTCTATTTCTTGGTTGTGGGGTTACAAATAAATTTTCCTCAACCAAAAATAATAAAAATGATTTGAATAAGGTATGCTAGAGGAAAGACTAAATTGTCTTTTTATCATCACTATAAACATTATATTAAGAATCATTTTCATTTGCATAGAGGAAAGCACACAGTCAAAACAGGAAAGAAAAAATAGAAATGCTATAGAGATGCATTATGAAGTTACTGGTTATTGTTTTGATCTAGAAATGTCTCCTAAAAAGCTCATTAATTAGTCTGCATATAGTAGGCCCCTTATCATTCCAAGGAGCCTGCTGACATGAACTGAACCTCTAAAACTGTCAGCCCATAAAAAATGTTTCTTCCTCTAAGTTGTTCTTGTCAGATACTTTGGTTATAGAAATGAAAAGCTGACTAATATAGTACTTAAGAAATTTTGTCATGAGCGTTGGTATTTTTCAATTTTTCAAAATTTTCGGTTTCTTACAGTTTATATCTGCAATCTAAACATTCACTCTGCACCTAACTGTGGTTTTGTAATTATATGTTGTCTTTCTTAGAGAATAAGCTTCAGATATCTAAGCCATCTCAGTCCATAGGATTATTTTTAAAGAGCAAACATATATAACCCAAAACAAAATCAAGAAAAGAAGTAAATAGCGTTCTGAATAGGGGTAGCATTGAAATTAACTAAATTGAAGAAGTATAACTGTATTAAATTCTTCTGATCCATAAACATTGGGTGTTTTCCCATTAGTTAGAGCTTCTTAAATTTTGTCAAACAACATTTTGTACTTTTCCGAGTATAAGATTTGTAGTTTTTGTTAATTATTTTCCATTTTATTTTTTCATGCTATTTTTAATGGAATTGTTTTCTTAATTTTATCATATGTAATTCATTATGTGTAGAGATATAAAATTATACAATAATTGATTTTTAAAAATAAAACATAAAGTACTGAGTATGGCACTTGGATAATAATATAACTATTACTTTTGTTGTTAAAACTTCAGAAAGTGAATTCTCCAAATACAAACACTTGTGAAGTGAATGTTTATATCAGAACTTACAGGGTAGAGGGGGAAAAGGCCTCTATAAAAGGGTGGAGTGGGATGCTTGCTCAGCTGGGAGATTCCATTTGCCACAGGTGATCCAGCAGCCCAGAAACCACCTGGCTATTTGGCAGTAACAGTATAGAAAGGATTGCAATTCAGAGAGGAGGTTAGACTCACTTACCTTTCATGTATTCCCAGCACTATGGTGTTCTGGGCATGTGCTTTATTACTGCGCCTTCTTTTCTTGGTCAGGAGAAATCAACTCCCGTATCACGATTCTGAAGCCCCAAGGCTAGGATTTTGGAGATGAAGCAAGAAGTCACATATCCCCAGAGGGTCCTCTGTGTGTAGGCATGAAAGAACAGCTTGGGGTGGCCTTAAACTGTCACAAAAGGAAGATTGAGAATGCCTGATTTAAGCTTTGCTTAAAATTCTCTGATGTGCACACATCAATTCTTTCCTGATCAGAACAGATTCATTCATTCCTTAAATAACATTCTGTGGCAGTATTTAATTTTTTCAGCTGAATACCCACCTAACAAATTACAGAAGCATTATGCATACATTAATAAATCCCAGACCTCCAAGATCTGCACAGAGAACCTGCCCTAAACCTGAGCCTGTAGTTTTCACACAACTGTTCATTCTTCTCTCCCAGGTTCATGCCACTAAAAGAAATGACTTTCACACAATAATGAATTTTTGTCATTCCACAGGCAGTTAGTTTGATTAGAAATTAAAGTTAAATATAGGTTCCAAGGGGAAAAAAACAAATATTTAACTTGGGAAGTGTACATTTGTCTTCAGCACTCTGCAAGATGGCAAAGCTTTGCGCCATTTCCTTTGCAGAGTGCCATTCCTCAGAGGAAGGCAGGATGCTGCTTTGCTTTAACAAGGTTAGAACACTTAGTTTCTTCTCTTAGCTTCTGCCATGTTTCTTCTTTGATTAAAACACATGCTGTAAGTTCCTATCTAAATATGGAGCTGTAGCGAAACGTGTCTGAAGTCTTTCTTTCTACAAACCTATGAGAGGCTAATAAATACAGGGGGGAAAGATGGAAATATCTCACTGCAGAGGTGAGACTCCTGGCAACACGGAGGCTATTTTCCATATCCTATAGTAGAAAGAGGGCCTTTTCTTCTCAGCATGTATTTCCTACATCATAAAAATAAAAATTCCTTGTTCATCAGGTTCACATTTTCATTCCACTGCGACTATGTCCACACAAATCTAGAACAACTCGTCGATTCATACAGTCACCAAATTTGTCAATGGAATAAAAAGGACTGACTGGCAAATTGGCAGAAACCTGATGATAACTTTATGCAGTGGACGGAGTTGTCAGCTGCCTTCCTCAAACTCAGTTCTTACAGTTGCCATTTTTCTTCAAGATACTATTTACTCATTTTTCAAGTTTACTAAGGTTTATGTTGCTCCAATCACTGTACTGGACACTAGATCTAAAAATATATTAGACTCCTCAATAGCTCAGGAGGCTGAGGCAGGAGGAACTCAACTTCAAAGTCAGCTTCAGAGCCTCAATAACTTTAAAAGCTCTGAGCTATTTAGTGAGACCCTATCTCAAAATAAAAAATAAAAAGGGGTTAGGATATGGCTCGGTATTGAGTACCCTGGGTTCAATCCCTGATATATCAAGGGCAGGAAGCCTGAAACCCAATGCAAAACTTTGCCAGCCAAGAAAGCACGGTGAATTCCTGCCATCAACCATTACCCATGTATAGAGATGATTCTTGCATTTGGTTAGAGAATTTGATAATTGATTTCTTGAAATGAATTCCAAGAAATATGTCTAAAATAACATTATATAAAAAATGTTGTGGTAAGATTATAACATAAAACATGAATTCAATATTTTTCCAGACTTTTTTTCTTTTTTCCATTTGGTCCTTCTCCTCATTCTAGCAAGGGAAAGGGAGATAGAGAGATGGAAATCTATCCTTGATTTCTGTGCATTAAAATCTTAGGCACTTGGGAAAACACAAAGGATATACTGTCTAGACACCAAACTGAGCTCAAATATAAGAATGAGTCACCATACCCTGATCTTCAGCCTCAAGGTTATTCTAATAAGGAGAAAGGAAAGACAGAGATGAAAGGGCAGCCACAGGATGGTTTGTGTGTCTTGAAGGGCAAGCCTAAGATGAGTTCTGGGAGGCAGCACATGCCACTCCATGCCAGAGAAGAGCACCAGGTCTCATCCTGGGCTTGTCTTCAGGAAGCATGATCTGGAGGAGAAATTACCCCTTGGTACATAGGTGGGCAAAGCCTTAGAGAATTTTTTGGACTCCTGGAGTGTAGTAGAATGACACATGTCCCCAAGAATGGCTAGAATATGCCAGAGTTAGGAGTGGTTATACATGAAGGGCCATGTAGCTGCAAGCAACAGTCTCCTCCTCCAGGGACTCTTGTACTGGCCAAGTACTGGACAAGACAAGACCAAGTACTAGGTCTTCGAACTAGGTACTAATAAGGTACTTGGTACTAATAAGGTCTCAGAGGATACCTGTGTGATTATGTGACAGAGAGGAACAGTAGGCTCCACATTCTAGTGTTTTACTCCTAAATAAACTTCTTGGAAGGTAATGAAATTCAGGAGAAATGTCAGAGTGTGATTCACAGATTGACTGACATTAATTTCTATTACCTCCTAACAGAATAGGCACTAAAATAATTGTCAAGGTATAGAAAAAGTCAAACTGTATGTCTTACACATATTATGGGTTCAAACCTATACCAATGACATGGCTTCCATCCTGTGGCTTATGTCTCAGATGGTTTCAAGTGCGATCCTGTAGTACCCTGTGCCTGTCTGCCTATCTGATTTGAAATAATCCTGGTCCATTTGTCTGTCTGTCTGTTTTACTGAGATGAACTTCCTGAGAGGAGAAATTGGGTTGTATATATACATATATACTGTTTCAGGACAGTTATCTTATTTGGATGAATACAAAAAATTTGTAATTGGTTTCCCAGTTTCCACTGTTCTCCTCTAACACATTATAAACCCTGCTGGGGATTAAGTTCTCAATTTCTGTCCTGTCATTCAAGAATTTTTATGAAACCCTCCACTGATCAGTCCCTATGCAGTGCAGGACTAACTAATCAGATCAGGGGTTCAGATCCTGTACATTCAAAAGAAAGTACTAGCCCTTGATAACTAGTTGGAAATAGTATCTAAGCCCTCAGAATACCCTGACTGATTAGAGTGTCCATGTGTACCTGAGAACCTTCAACATACTAGACAGTTTATGCTAATTGTGTGTTTATGGGTCATAGTGTCAGTTGGGCCTCTAGTGGATTGGAGTATGAGTAATTAAGGTCAGTCAGGCAGACACTCCATGTCTACAGTGACTGAATCCTGATATAGAAACCCAGGTGGGTCAGGCTTTGGGGTACTTCTCTGGTTGGTGACACCCTACACCTGTTGTCACACATTGCATCTGGGAGAATTAAGTTCTGTTCCCACCATATAATAGCAGCTTGTACATAGTTTGTAATAGATTCTGTCTGACTTGCTTTCTAACTATGCTGATTTAATCTCTATAACTTCTCTGTAATAAACTGGAATCATGAGTAAAAGAAATTTCTGAGTTCTATGAGTTCTTCTAGCAAGTTTGAACTAAGGGTGGCTTAGATGTGGTTTGATTCTCACATCTCTTTCCATATACAACCTTTTTACCAAAATGTAATGTTTAGTATTTGACATCTATTCTGGCTTTCCTATGCCCAAGTATGTGTTTATCCTCTTTCTTTTCCATAGAAATGGGTGAATAAGTGACAGAAGAATCACAAGATTGTCTATTTCAAATCCTAGACTGCTTTACATCCTTAGGCTTTTGGAATTGTTATTTCGACATATTCTCCCATGGGGTTTTAGTTATTCAAAGATCAGTTTAAATATTAATATAAGGTGTTCTGCCCAAGCTCCCAAATCTCTAGCAATTTCTCCATAATTTTTTACAGTCTCTTCTTACTTTCCTTTTAGTACAATTTATCACCTGAATCAATGAATTCTGTCCTAGTAACTTCCAATTGTTTTGCCTTTGAGATGAGCAAACACATTTTTCTGACACCATAGGAAGTTTTTGATCCTTATCTTAGATCCACACACAAATCTGGTTTTAGATTGCTAGAAGTTTTGCACAATTTGAAAGTCTCAGGCCTAGCAACCTCTATGGCTATGTAAATCTGAACTTTTATAATAATACTATTCCCCTAGGCAACACAATGCATGCATACATTGCTACATAGGTTCTTTATGAGTAAGGGACTTCAAGTATTCCCTATACAACTATGAATAATCCAGGATTGAAAAAATTATGCTTTATTAAAATGTATCTTCATAGGAAACATTATATATAATTTTCTCTTATAGGAAATCCCTATTGTGGCAAAAAGATATAATAATATAGTAAAGGCAAAAAAGTAAATAATTTACATTACTAAGTGGCAGAACTGGAAACTATGCAGTTTTACATTGGAAATTCTTCAAGATTTTACATAAGGAAAGTGCATGAACAAGCAGTGACTTTTAAGAAGCATATGCATGTCACGAGAGTATTAAAGAGAAAAGAGTGGTTATTTGGCTTCTGCTGCTGAGATCTGGGATAAAATAGGAGTTCTCTCTAGTGGGCACCTGCACTTTAGTTAATGCTGTGTGCAGCCTTTCATTGTTCTATGGCAGCTTTTGTTTATCTAGAGCAGTCCCAGATCAGGTGAAAAGCAGAAGCAATCAGGTGGAAACGTTTTCAGTTTTAAATGGCACTGAAAACCTAAATGTGAATCTCAGAGGCCTGACACTGCAATTCAGAATAAGATTTTTAGTCTTCAATCCCCTGGAGGAAAATATTTATGATATCTTCTCTCCTTACCCACTTATATTACTCAGGAAATAGAATTTCTTGGAGAAATCTCACTTCCTCCCTTAACATTTCCATAAAGGTTGGACGTTGGTGTGATAGTTTTGGCTGAAGGAATCAGGAGACGTGATGTTTTATTATTTTTAAAAAAATTAATTGATACATAATAGTTATACATGTTTATGGAATACAGTGTGATATTCATATACATAGAGTGTGTAATAACCAAATGAGGGTAATAATATATCCAACACCTTGAACATGTATCTGTATTAGTAACATTCAAATTCCTCTCTGTGAACTATTTTGAAATATACAATTAAATGCTGTCAACCATAGTTACTCAATTATGCTATAGAACATCATAAGTTATTCCTCCTAAGCTCATTCCTTCCCCATTAACCCATCTTCTCTCCATTGTAGTTTTGAGAATTGACTCTACAATTTATAGCTATGTGCAATCTTAGGGAACAGAGATCGACTCCTGCATTCGCAGAGGCAGAGGCAGAGTATGATGGAGGTGTTTAATTCCTGAGACTATCTTCAATGCTAAACTTTGTTGTCTTGTGGGAAATAACTGTTTTCTGCTTTCTTATGTTGGTAATCCTTTTGGCCACCTTGAGCTATGCATGACTTTAAATAGCACTGAGAGAATCTGGCATAGAGGAATGTGAAGTGTGTGTGCACACATGTGCATATACATATGTGTACTACATACTACATACTATGTATGTGGTGCAGATAGGAAAGGTGCTTAGAAAATGCCATTTGCAAAGTAAATTGCTGTCCAATATTCATCAAATATTTTAAGCATTAATTTGTATGCCAAGTATACTAGGAAATACAGTAATATTCAAGGCAGATATGGTCTGGATCTCCACAGAATTTGTAATCTAGGCCCTAGACCATATCAAAGCTAAATTCTAGGGGGGGAGTTTTATTCCTTTCATAGCATATTGGCAGTTGTCTGGTGGGTTAAGCTAAAAGTTACATTTTCATAAAAAAAAAATCCCATTTCTTTGCACTGAAATAGAGCATTAAGAATTTAGGTGAAGTCACAAACGTGATCAGCACAGCAAGCTGCACCAAGATGCATAGTAATTGAAGCCACAGGGAAAACTTAAAATGCCATTGATTTATTGTGCACACAGGCATTCCAGGCTTCTGATATGATAAAAAAAAAAAAAAGCAAAGTAGAGGCAGGCTGTGAAATGATGAGGCCAATCTCATTCCCTGGGACCCAAGAGCTCCTCAGAGACTGTGATCTGAACCTTCATAGCTGCTTAGTGGGGCTTGGTGAAATGTGGATTCAGACATGCATGGTGATACAGGGAAGAGGCTAAGAACCGAGGGAGAATCCTTAGCCAGGGAGAGTTTTTGTAGCTCTGTAATCAGGTGAGGTGGGCGTCTGCTGCTCAAACTGTTGCTGTAAAGCATGGAGGTGTGGGTTGACCTAGGCTGGAAAAAAGTGGGATCCTTGAATGACTCTAGGTGGATTCAGAGAAGTGTACAAGGAGAACAGAAGCAAAGGGCAGATGTTGTTGGACTTTCCATTTATAGTCTCAAGAGACTCAGGCATCATGGGCTTGTGGCCATGGCAGTTAGAGCTGTGACTTTTATAACTTTCTGTGTTAGTTATTTTGTGTTTTCCCCTGTATGTTTCTCTCTATTCTTAAGCAGTAAAACTCTTAAAATGAAGAAGTATCTATTTCCCTCTAGAGGAAACAGGATATTAAATCACCCTCTGTAGCCATGGTTTTCCTGTCTTTTCCCTTGGGTGACAAAATAAAGTAGAAGGAAGGAAGGAAGAAGGAAGGAAGGAAGGAAGGAAGGAAGGAAGGAAGGAAGGAAGGAAGGCAGGCAAGTAAACAGCAGGCAGTGACCATTTTCAGAGGTTATATTTGTGGTTCCTTTGCATGGAAGAATTTAACCTGGACACTGGCTTAGGGCTGAAGGTGTGTGAACACCCTGAAGTTAGTATTGCACTTGGGTTATATAGAATTTTCTTCCTTCTGTAACAATTTTGTATGTTTGTGTGCTTTTATTTCCCTTTTCCCTCACCCTCTCAGCACATCCAGCTCCATCCTCTGTGTCTCTCTACCCTACTGAGTGTCCTGGGGAGGTAGATACCTCCTAGCATAACCCATCCATCTTTGCTGCCAGGATTGGAGTTGGTTTTGACTAATGGAAAGCAGTAGTTAGAGATTGAAGGGAGAAGAGAAAGAGGTCAATGCATTTACTCTCCCACTTCCTTTCTGCTCTGGGCCACATTCTGTTGCAGGAGCGTGACCCTCTAGGACACACACACACACACACACACACACACACAACTTCCTGTTAATCAGGATTCTCCTAAAGGAATTACATGGTTTATGTAATTTAATTTTCATAGCAGTCTCTTTCATCAGGACTGTTATTATCCTTATTTTACAAATGAAGAAATTAAGCACAGGGAAGGTCAAATAGCTTACCAAAGGATACACCTAATTAGGAAATATCAGAGCCAAAAATTGAAATCTTTACATCTGGCCCTTAGACCCATATTCTTAACTGCTAAACTATACAGTGTCCAAATATTCGTTCAATAAATTAATGAACACTTCCTGTCAGGGTCTTCTGTTTCACGCTTGGACTATAAAAAGAAAGGAGTTACCAAATTTTCAATATAAGAACCTGCCTTAACTCCATGTTGAGGGGTTTTCTATCTTTGAAAAAGATAGTATGAGTCAAGGATAGCCAGAGAGGTATGAATCTCTTATGAATGCAAATCCTTCGAGAAATTTCCCAAAGAGCCCAGAAATGCTAGACCTATGGTCTGCCAGAACATCACCACAGGGATAATTTTTCTCACTTTTCCATTATTAATTAATTCAGAAAACACTTAATAAACACTTCTGCTGCACCAGACACCTGAGATACACAGTAAGACATAGTCTCAGGTCTTAATGAGCATAGCTAGTGGAACATCCTTTCTCCTTTTGAACACACATTTTACTCATTTAATTATCTTCCCTGAATCAGCTGGAACAAAGAACATAGACCAGTTATTATCTGAACTAACTGATTCCTTCCTGCAGGGTGATGCAACCTTGTCAAATGTTGAAGCTGGTCTCAGGCTCAGCCTCATTCTACAAAGGGCTGTTTTTCACAGTCTATGCCACACCTGTGACTTCTTTTACAACCCTTTTTGGATGACCATGTCACAGTTGCTGCCCATTTGGATGTACTTGCCAAATATTCAAAACTGCCCTTTGCTCTCCCAGCCTTAATCCCATTTTGACAAGCAACAACCCAATGCAGATTTTCCTCACTCAGGTGCACGCTGTTCCCATGCCCAGCTTCATCCCCTCTCTCCCTTGGCACTAGATGGAATTGCCTGCACCAATCCTGTCCTCTTTTCTTATAATTCAATCACTGCCATTCATTGTTTCTGCGCAGGTCTTCCAATTGCCCCCTCCCTTTTGTCTATTTCACTCTCACCCAGGCACCTGAAAACCAACATGCTCTCCCACATGGCAGCTTCATAAAGGGATCACATAGCAGCCATGTGTGGTAATGCATCTTAAATGCAGCCAAGAAATGCACCTTGTTTTTGTTCAGTTTCAGTGTACCATAAGCTTATGTTGAAGTGTCTAATATTAACTTCCTGTCTTTTTCCGCCTATTCTTGCTAGTCTTGTTGCTTTCCAGGTTTCTCCCTGGAAAATTAAATAGCTGTGTTTCAGATTCCTTTCCTCCAGATGTATTAGTTTTCAGGTCTCCATGCTACAGCTCATTTGGTCATTTCCTGCTCATATTTCTAAGTTCTGAAGCCACTTTATGTTACTTGCCTGTCCTTAGTGATTTTGCTATGCCTTTCATTTTAGCTTGATCTGCAAATTTAATTAGGGAGCTCCATGCTCTTCCATTTTAAAGAGTAAGTAAGATAATGTCAGTTCACTGCAACAGCAGGTGGATAATAGAAATAAGGAAGGAGGGAGATTGTACCTGAAACAGCTCTCTGCAAAATAAGGAGTGAGGGAGAATGACAAGATGTGGGAGACATGACACAACAGCTGGGAATGTGACCTCACTGTAGCAAAAAAAAAAAAAAAAAAAAAAAAAACTTCCCAAATTTGCAGGACTGCTCTGCACAGATGGTGCAGCAGCACCTACCAGCACAATTTCAGCAGCAGAAATGCAGAGGGTGATTGAGGTGGAGAAGTGCAATCTCAGTGTAGGAAAAGGACTAGGTAGATGCAGCCTCAAATATAAACAATTTTTGAAATTTAATCTCTAGAAATGAATACAACATCTGTGTTAGGTCAGGTTACTGGGAAACAGATTCTGAGATGGAATTTTACTGGAGAGTGGTCTCAGGAACACCAACGTGAGGGGGTGAAGGAATCAAAGCTGGGCAGGCCAGGATTTGAACGATCAGGAAATATGAACAAATATCTCAGCTGATTTCATGGGATCGACTTGGGTGAGGATAATCCTTCGAAAGGCTCATACCAGGGATAAAAGCTGAGTCTTCATAGTCTCACTTGAGCCCGTCACTGGACTTGAGTTGCTTCTAGAAAAAGAGCCTAAATTTGTGCTAAGTTGCTCTTTTCTAAAAAAAAAAAAAAAAAAAAAGAAAGGTATATTTCTGGAAAGGACTTCACTGAGAGTGAGCACATGCAATTTCTCCAGCAGCTGAGTGGGTCTGGTGGTACTACATTATCCACTTCTACACCTTAGGATGATGTCACGCACTCCCAGTGACGTGCGTCCTTACTGAACATCCCTTTTTCTCTTCCACAAGACTCTCTGCCATCGTCTCTGGCTTAGCTGTCTTCTGATCACCTTGACTGCTCCTTCCCAGTCTGCTTTTACTGTCTCTCTCCTTTTCTTCCACTTTTTAAATATGGACACATTGATTTGTTCCTGCAAAAATAATTATTTTATAAATATAAAGACTACATGATGTTCTTTTTATTTACGTTTTATTAGTGTATTATGGTTTTACATAATTATGGGATCCATTTCGACATATTCATAAATATGTAAAACACAATTTTCTTCATTCTAATCCCCAATACTACAGAACTGATGGGGGTGGGTAGTACTGGGGATTGAAGTGGAGTGGCAATTATTAAAAACCCATTATGTTCCAGATCTTCAGTAATATACTATTTGGCTGCTTTTTCATCAGTCTTTCTATCTGGAACATCTTACTCCCTTTGCTCTTGTCTTTTACTTCTTCTCTAGTGATTTCCAAATCTTTAACTCCAGGTTTAGCCTTAGTTCTAAAAGAAATGGCTGTGGTCCCTCACATTACGCCCAACAGTGGAGAGCATCTTCCCCTGATCTAAACATATATAATGAAATACCACATAGGCACATAGTCAGTCTCACAAGGATAGGATATCTGGGCTAGTCTCAGCACTACATCACCTGGGGCATTGTTAGAAACGCAGAATTACATGCCTTATCCAGACCTACCGAATCAGAATCTCCAAGAGCAGTGATTCAAGATTAAGAAGCACAGATCTAAAACTTTCTTCTCCAAACACTATACCCAATGAATATCTGATTCTATTTTGTTTGTAATCACTCTCCTGGGGCTATCGAATACCACCTGAAGTGATCTTGCTACCTTCTATATCTCCTGTAATCGTTTTTTCAGATTGATGAACATATCTTCCTAAAATATACATGCTGTTGCTCTAACTTTGAGCCATTTCCAATGTCTGAAATAAAAATCCAAAGTTCAAAAGAAAACAACAACAACAATGTTCCAACATGATATTCCTACCCATCTTTTCTGCTCTCACCCTCCACTTCTTCCTTCCCAACACTAGCTCTCAAACTTACTAGTCTTCTACCTAAGTGCCTATTCAATATATTATGTCATCATATTTTGTACTTTACTTCTGAAATATTCATTTGTTTCCTAATTTGCCTATCAAAATCTTACTTAGTCTTTATATCCCAGTTTAAATGTCTTGTTTTCTCTTAAGTTTTATGTCTGAATGAATTCCAAAATGCATTGGGTACCACTATCAGCATTTTCATATATTATATAGCTCCATGAATAAAACG
The DNA here is from genome assembly GCA_020662805.1 of Glaucomys volans. Classification (NCBI taxonomy): domain Eukaryota; kingdom Metazoa; phylum Chordata; class Mammalia; order Rodentia; family Sciuridae; genus Glaucomys; species Glaucomys volans. The sequence continues at coordinate 44,446 of JAJEJO010000942.1, read as the reverse complement.
GATGAATATCTACCCTCAACATAGTTTGTATGTAGTGTGTTTTATTGCCTGTAAGTTGCATCACCTATGATAGGCTTTGGAGGTACTGCAGAGGTCAGTGCTCAATAAGTGTTGGACTATGCTGAGCACCTTATGGAAGGGTCATCCAAGATATCCATGTTTTTTTCCTAAGCATGCCTGCTTGCCTTAATATCTACACATCATGCCTCCTTCCCTTCTCTTTCCTACCTCCCTTTGCCTTCTACTTCCAGAGTGGAAGGAGCAAGATCTATTTCCTTTTACTAACTCTGTCTAAAGTGACAGAGTTGATCAACGAGTTGCCGTGCCTGTCCAGGAAAGCCAGTTTGATGGTCCTCCTGTGGCTGGGCTGACAGCATTCAGCCTTTTATAAACCGAGTAGTGAAACACTCTTTGGAGCTCAGTTTTGCTGCTTATGGTGGATTCCAGCTGTAATTTTCCTGTCTGCTGTTGTTATATGGTTGGTATTGATATTAATCTCTGGCTAGTTTATTTGCTGTGGTTTTATAATGGCTTTTCATCATAAAAATAAAAAAGAGTAGCAATTGAGAAAACTTTAGATACTGAGGAGCCCCAAGAGGAAGGGCGAAGGCACCATAGGTTAATCAAGACTTACATAGCTTCATAAGTCTAGCTGTTCTCCTGGTAAAAGGAGACCTGCTTGGATCATAACACTTCTACCTGCTGAAGATGAAATGACCTGTTTTCTGCAGTACCAGGAGGCTCACTCCTGATGCAAGAACACTGTTACACCAATTCTTAGGATAAGATCAAGAGAGGGCAACATGGAGTATGGTGCCCTCTGATGTGATATCTGTTTGATTTTCTTTTTAAAATACTTTTCGTTCAAGGCAGATGTGGTGGCACGCACCTGTAATCCCAGCGACTTGGGAGGCTGAGGCAGGAGGATCTCGAGTTCAAAGCCAGCCTCAGCAACTTAGTGAGACCCTAAGCAACTCAGTGAGACTCTGTCTCTAAATAAAATACAAAATAGGGCTGGGGATACAAATACAAAATACAATACAAAATAGTGGCTCAGTGGTTAAGTGCCCCTGAGTTCAATCCCTGGTTCAAAAAAAAAAAAACTTTTGGTTCAAGGATACTTTAAAAAAAATTCTATGAGTACTTAAACAATTCTAGTTTAGGACAGTTGTCAAACTCTGAGAATTCCAAGTTCTATGATTTTCTTAGTAACGTGCGTACTCCATGTTTCTCTAAACTTGACAGACACTGTGATTCTCTTGGCACATATATATTGTCTAAAAATGAATGCATGTGTCCAAGAAGGAAGATACCAGTGATAGATGCCTTGAAAATAATTAGATAAATGATCTCTTTTGATGAGTGAACCATTCAAAATTATTTTGAATATATCCAGAACTCAACCTAATTAACAAATTTCATTAAAAATGAAAGCTTCAGGACTAGTTCCACATCCTCATGCCATTCCTAGAGAGAATTGATCACTCTGTTTGTCACACTGGGATCACTTTTTATTCCTCTCTCATGGGGTGTCATGGTGCTTCCCTACCACAGAATGCAATTCAGTATTTGTTATTTCTCTGAGATGGCAAGGTCCACCTGGTGGTGAAATCAGCAGCAGCACTATCATCTTCCTCACCATCTCACCAAAGGTAGCATTCTAAGCACTAATAACTATCAAGCAGCCTTTATTATGAGTGAAAATTCTATAAATTCTATGAGCTGGATAATTTTAAAATTTTTCATTTTAAGGTGAGGGAATTAAGGTCCAGAGAATTTTACTTAGTACTATTCACCTTCACAAACTCATTGTCTAATACTTCTTGGCACAGACCAGGCACTCAATAATAATTGTTTAATGAATGTCTCCTCAGATAATCTCCACAGTCTATTGTTTAGATATAAAATTAGCCACACAGTCTACCATAAAGACTATGACTTAAAAATGTCTTCCTTTGGTTGTTTGCTTCCAATTTCATTCAGTAAATACATTTCATTTTCGTGCTGGTTGATTTTGCTTTCTTTTCACAAAGTTGTGAATGGTATGTAAGTTCTCTAGGAAGTGCTCGTGTGAAATGGTGAAGATGTTAGGGGAGTTATCAAGGTGAACCCTCTCATAACTGTGGGCTCCATAATGCACATATACTCTTATCCCAATTTCCCCCAACCACTTCCAAATTCGGGTCTGTGACACTGATGTTTGGTCGTTTGAATTTTTCATTCAACAAACTTTTATTGGACTTAGACACAGTTATAGCCCTGAGACAAAAATGGGACTATAATAAACTGTTCGCATTCTGGTTGAGATAGGTAGATTAGGAGAAGGTAGAGCTTGATAAATTCCACCAGAGAGATTAACAAAAAGCTTGAAGAGAACAACTGTATATTTTGAGAGTTCAGGGAAGTCTTCCTCCTCTATTAAGACTTGGAAAGAAAGAAAATAGGAAGCAACGAGCATGGGAAAAATACCCCAGAATTAGGCAAAAGCAAAGATATTAAGTAATTATGCATTTGGGAAATTTCAAATAGTTCAGCCTGACTTGAGCATAAAGTGTGATTACAGATGAGGAAGCAGAGAGAAAGAAGCCAGGTCATGAAAGCTCTTGTGCATCGCACTGTGAGTTTCAATAAATGAAAAGCAATGAGGAGTTGCCTCATACAGGTTATATAAAGGATACTGTGAGAGTATCATCTTAATTTAACATATGCAGGCTCAAGCAATAGATATTTTTTTTATCCAACAAACACTTACTGTGTATCAAAGCAGAGTAGTATTCTATATTTGGATGGATCAAAGGGGTACAACTGTAACAGGGACATCAGTTGTCACATAGATGTTAGAGTAAATATTGAAAAGGTAGAATAAAAGAAGTAAGATTTAGTTATGCTCTGCCATCCTGGTATTCCTCCACATCTACCACATAGAAGAATTAGTCAAGTAAGAGATTATCATTTGGCACATTTAGAATTGTGACTGAGCTTATGAGTCCTCCATCAGGTTTTTAAAATCTGATACCTATGAAATGAACTAGTAAATGTTTCTGTGGAGTAAATGGTTTGGAAACAGACATATCTGGGTTCAAATTACAGCTCTGCTCCTGTTTGGTTGGGTGGATGTGAACAACGATCCACACCAGGTTCTTAAGACGGAGGATCCTACTCTCTCTATACTCTTCTTAGAAACCTCAACTTGCTGTAACTTCTCTCTCTGTTCTCCTATGAAACAGCACCATTTTAGGCTAGTGCTATCAGAGGAGAATTAAGATTAGTGAACGAGAAGGGGAATAAATGAATTATGACTCAGGCACTTAGCATAAAGTCTATTCTTTAAAAGATAATCTCCTTGGACAAAATTTTTTGCTTCATAAAATATCAAAAGGATGTATCCGAACACTACCGTTTCTGTTGTGCGGTAGATTGTCATAACATGAGTCTGTTTAGTCCAACAAGCATGCATGGCACCACATGCCATGTAGTTTTTCAAGTACTTTACCTGTGTAATACCATTCAAACCCCTCCAGGAACACATAGATCATTATGTTTATTTTGGAGAAGAGAAAGCTGAGACTCAGAGAGGTGAAAGAATGTGCCCCCACCTTCCCCGCCCCTCCCCCCAAAAAAACTGAAAGGTTTTAACTCTACTCCTAGGCTCATACTCTAAAACTTGTCTTCCCTCTGGGACATTCTGACCTTTTCCATGTAAGAAACATTCAAGACAAAAGGAAGCAGTGAAGTAGTAAAGTCCCTTTCTGCTCTCAAAAGTGGCTTTTACAATAAAATCCACACATACCTATGATAGGTAACAAGAAATCTATAGGTGTCTCAAATGTTCACATAGCACAGGATGGTCACGTTAATAAGAATGCCAGGATAACCTTTCCTCATTCCACCATTCCAAGGAATTGGGCACCGTGGTCCCACCATCAAGCTCTCTAGAAGACAATGCAGGTGTGAGTGTGCTGGGCCTTGTGCACAGGCTGTCTCAGCTGAGGAGTAGAGTTAGTGCCACTGTAGCAAATTGGGCAATGACATGACTCTGAACAAGTTAATGGCTCAGCTGGTATAGGGTTCCATGCACTGAGTCAGAGGGGCTGGACTCAGCCATGACTCTGGATTGACTTTCAGGCTACTGAAGTGAATAATCTAGTCTCCAGGAAATTCCCACAGAGGCTCTGTGGGAAACCTAACCAGCCTGGTTTGGTTAAGTAAACAGCATAATTATCCAGGAATGTTCAGAAATAAACATTATTGCAGGAGAAACAAAACCATTAACCATAGTTGCACCTATCCCAGAAATGGCAGGGATAGCTCCTGGAATGCCTAAGTAGACCAAGAAGAGGTTAGGCCAGTAACTAGATGAAGAGTTTAAAGATAGAAAAAGATGCAAGTGATGCCAGTAGAATTGGCCACTGGTCAAGTTTTAAGTAAAGATGGCCTCTTCCCAACCTCTGGTCCATATTTACAGAGATTCTTCCTAAACACTTCTGACTTCTTTCCACCCCTTCATGCACTCAGCACCTTGTGGGGGACCAGTGTCTAATCTGATCAGTATGCTTGTGAAAAATAAAGCTCAGCTCAGCAACTCCTTTTGGGAACAAATGCAGGGGGTGGGGGTCTATCACTCTTTCTGCAGATCTTACTGGTAGGAGCCTGGGACTTGGCAGGGAGAGGAGTAAGTCTGACTCATTTGGGGTTTAGTTTTAAGAGGCCTGTTGAGCTCACATACTAGGCCACATTCTCTCTTTAGCACTTATTGGTCATAAACGGATCTTTTGACCGCCATTGTTCACTGGTTTCCTAATCTGTTCAGAAATCAAGATGAAGAAGAGAATCAGTAATTATAATGACTTGCTCAGAAACTCCTGTATTACCACAAAAATGAAAATGTAAAAAGATGATTAAGTCCCTGTGGGAGAGGGAAAAATAGAGGTGTCATAGTAGAATCTCTGGAAAGGGACTGAGCCTGCAGTTGGCAGGTTTACTACAGACATGTAGAAAAGACTCCACGTCCCTGTTGGCAGGACCAGAAGAGTGATTAACAAAAACATTGTGGAATTGTTTTCCTACAGAAGTATTTAAAAGTTTTACGTTGGCTAGGCACAGTGATACATGCCTGGAATCCCAGTGAGTTAGGAGGATCTCAAATTCAAGGTGGCAATTTAGTGAGACTATCTCAGAAGAGTTAAACAAATGTTTGAAAATATAACTCTGTGCTCAACCTCCAGCACCAAAACAAACAAAAAACCAAAAAACAACAATTAAAGAAAAACAAAAGTCTTATGTGTGTAGTGTGGGTTCATTATAAATTGCCACTAAGAAAGCCTACCTGTGATGGGTGTGGTGGCGCACGCCTGTAATCCCAGCATTTGGGAGGCTGAGACAGGAGGATCGAGAGTTCAAAGCCAGCCTCAGCAACTTAGCAAGGCCCTAAGTAACTCAGTGAGACCCTGTCTCTAAATAAAATACAAAATAGGGCTGGGGAGTGGCTCAGTGGCCGAGTGTCCCTGAGTTCAATCCCTGGTAAAGCCTACCTGACTACTAGTGATAGGCTTGGCAGCTGTAGCAATTCTCCAAGTCCAATAAAGCGTTTATAACTTTGTGTCTACATGATTGGCTATGGCAAAGAAATGAATCAGAACCCTAGTTTTGCAGAACCTCATATTTATTTCAAATAAGGCATTCAAGTGATCCTAGATAATCATCTCTAGATTAATTATATTTTACAGCTTTCTTCTTTCCCACTTCAATGCCCTTACTTACAACATTGAGAGTAAGGGTGTTTAACTCATTTGTGTAGTTGTAGTAAATAGAACCTTGACTGAATGGATTTTAGAAGTCTGAGTAGAGGTGAAAAGAGAGGAAACATGGTTCAGGTTAGGTATTAATGATCACTTATGAGGCTCACAGGTTGTGGGGAATAGAGGAATGGCCAGCACAGAGGGTAGTTTGGATCCCTGGGATTAGCAACAGGCTTTCACAATGGCCACCCCAGAAGACCGACCTGGAGTCCAGACGCAGGAACCTGTATGCAGTGAGGTGTTGGGTTGAAATGCTTGGCATCAACCAGAATATGGTTCTAATAATTCTTTCTGGACTTTCTTTTGCCCAGATGTCTTCTCTGGGGCAAGTGCTATCAGTTTTACCCTGGATCTATTGAAGTTATCCCTGATTTTTAAAAGGTAGTTTCTTTGTACGCTGATTGTGCTATTCAATGATTGTCCTTTGTGGTCCTGATGAGTGTCAGACACAGTCATCAGTTAACGGGAGAGGAAGGGAATACGGGAAAGTATAGCTTCATGAAGGCCAATGAGGAGGGTAGTGTCTTGCCTGTATTGTGGGTACTTTATCAGCACTTATTGCTATAGGGTTAACATCTGTGATTCAGTAGATTGAATTAAATTAAACCAACTTGAATTCCCAACATGATGAGAGGATATGTAAGAATAATGGATGCCTTCATGGTTCAGACAAAGAAAGACACATTATTTTATTGTTGAGAGTAATAAAAATTACCCTAATCCTTCAGTGAGCAAATGACCCTGTGAAAGAGGTGTTAGGGGCAGGCAATGGTTTCAAGGAGAAGAGATTTGCTGAATTCACTAATGAAGACATGAAAATGTCAAAACACAATGGAAGCATTAGAACATGTCCAAGGGCATAGATTTGGAAAAGTACCTTCTTTAAGAAAATGCCACAGTATATGTACCTTGCAGAACTCATAGTTATTGAAATATGAAAAATGGGTCCTGGTTATAAATTCAAGGGTGACTGCTCATAATGGCCAGAGAGACTGTACATTCTGCCAACTAGCCAAATCTTCCTTTACAACTTATGAAGAATTGACATAATAAAGGAAGGATGAGTATTTTCCTTCTTAATCCTGTAACTGAAAAAGTCAGAGTTGTTGTTAATCAAGGCCATCTAGCTAAACTACCCATTGGAAAAGCAGATTTCCCAAGAGATATGCCAAGTGGTAATGTGTCCAGGACTCCTCAGGCATATATGATTTGTATAAGTGAATTAATCAACCCCATTTTGGGAGTTGCATAATTTGGGAAATAAGTAAATCCTCTGCAAGACCAGAAAGTGGTACTCTTTTCATTGGGTGATGGGATACCTCCCTATACAAGAGAAAAGGGCTTGGTGAGCGGTGGTGGTCATAGGAGTCAGGGGTGAACAACTTCAGCCTTCATATGTCCCTGTGGATGGGTAGTCTTATGCAGTGACTGTTCCACAGAGCTGTGTGGAAGCCCTGTAGAGGGCAAACCACACACTGTTTTATGGTTAATGATGTCAAGCAGAGGATCCAAATCATGCAGGAGGAGAGTCTAACTGTGGAGTGAGGTTAAGGTCTGGTGAGAAAATGCATAGCAGTTAATTACTTAGAAAATCACCCTAGATAGTTTCTTTTCGTTTACTGGTCACTGCAGATTTCCAGTGTTGTCAGTAACTCCTGCTGGCTTGGTCCACTTCAGTTAGACTCCTTGAACTTTCAGAGGAACATTGTAGGAGGAGGGAGAGAAGCTTCTAGGCACCTCTGTATGAATTCAGAAGTGATGAAACCATTCTTGGCTAGCTAACTTCTCTGCTCAATCTCTGAGCATTCTTGTCAATAAAATAAGGAGTTTACACAAATAATTTTAAGGTCCCTTCCAGCTGTAAATTCTGAGCTAAGCAGAGCCACATTTTCTGTGATTACTTACTTATATGACAACTCTCAAATAAAGTATAAACTGCCCAGAGAAACACTGGCACATTTGTTAACAATATTTTACTTACTGTGAAATGTGGCAAAGAGTTCTGTTGCTGCAGAGTTCTTAAAGTAAACCCCAGTTTACTCTATAAATACAATTTCTATTTTTGCCTTGATTTATAGGAATTTGAGCTTTTCAAAAAAGGAATAAATCATTTAATTTCCAGTCAATCCTCAGAAGAGCCCACAGTTAACATAGCATGCATAAACATTTCTGTAGATTTTCGGGAGGTAATGTTCATGCTAGCCAAAAATTGAGTGAGTGGCAAGTCTTCAATCTGTGAGTCATGTTAGAATGGTCTGAAATAATAAGTGCTAGTTTTAAAATTGCAAGTTCATTCTTTCAAAGTGGTTATTTAAGGAAAATAAAGAGCTCTTGCCATATCAAAATTCAGCAAAACATGTATTTTAAAATTTCAAATAAACCAGAGATGATTGGTCAAATGAGTGAGGGCCCATTCTGAAGTGAAGGGCTCCCTGACTCCAGGTCTGATAACAGTAATATGAAAAATATATTTTCTCCTTCAACCTAGAAAGTTCAATTTGCTTTGCCCGGGGTAAAGTCCATAGGCATTATAAGTCCTGCCAAATGAGCACATTTTCAGAGTCATACACTGAGATACTGAACTTCAATTTGTGTTTGTCTAAACAGAGTTGTGGAATGGTAAAGATATTCCAAAAATATGGTGCTACAAATATTTCACACTGTTTAAGAGCATTGATAGCATTTTTCAGAAAAGCAAAACAATCTAGATGAATTTACATAAAATATAATAAATTATTTACTTGAGATTCTTATTCTCTAGACCCAAGTTTGAATAAATGTCTACAGTATGCCTAATGGGACCTGAAAAATGTCTCTCTTAGCAACCATGTTGAATTAATTTTATTTTTCCAGCCATAAAAAATTAAGGAAAAAGAGAAACTAAAGCAAAAGGAATTTAAGGGAGAATATATTTAGCTTCAAAATATTTAAATTATTTTTGTAGTTTTTAATAGCATATTTTGAAAAACCAAAAAAAAAAAAAAAATGCTTAAAGAGGGTAACAAAAGGGTAGCTGTATGTGCAATGAGCAGACTAGTCAGGTCATGAATACAGCAATTCTCTGATCGCCACAGATTTGGGTGTGGAGGGTTTGGCTCTGGGCCTCAGAGAGGATGACACTTCTGCTCAGAAGTTCCTCCTTCCCCTTTCTGCATTCTTACACCATCTTGAGCTGTTTTACTGGCCAACTACACCGCCCATCTCCAATGTCCCTTTCCTTGCAAATCATTCACATACCCTAGCTCACTGTCCTTGCTTCTCTGATGTCTATGTCTTAGGAACCTAGAAGGAACAACAACAAAAAAACTGGTATAAATTTCCATTGATGTCAGATGGACCTATGAGAAATCAGGTTACTAAAAATGTGTACTTGTTTTTTGGTTTTAATCTGCTGTTTCTAAGGAAAAAATGTTAGTGCCTCAGAGGGAACTTGCCTAACTTCCCCACCTAAGATCATATTCTACTCCTCTTTACTTGGGATCTGAGTTACCCAAGTTCATGAGGAGTCTTGAGTGCAAAGCACTGAGGTCCATTCTCCAACCCAGGAGGGAGGAGATGGGGCAGAGAAACTCAAACACCCTTTCCTCCACCCTCCCATCTCCTGCTAGGTACTCTTCCCCTGGCAAAGCACAGACTGGACAATGTATGTGAGCAATTATTGATAATAGATCTTCAGGGCACAGAGAAGTTCTCCCCACCCAACTCTGCTGTCTACCTCCTCACCATGTTTTCTTTTCTTTAGAGCACCTGATGTTGTTTGTTGATTATTTTTATGACAGAAAGAAATGTTTGAAGAAACAAGGATTTATTATGAATTCTCTGAATTTTTAAAATGCTGATAGGCACTTTGTATACATTAAGTATCTATGAAGGGAAAGGTAAAGAAAGAAAATAAGAAACTTTTCACACATATGTATACCATCAGTGAGATCTGTATTTCCCTTGGCACTATGTAAGATGATAGGTAATAATGTGATAATTGCCTTTTATTTATCTATTTTATATTTTTGAATAGCTATTATATTGATTTCTTCCTTATGATGAAGTCTGGGTAGATACTTAAATATAAAACATTCATTTTGCAGAAAATTATTTGGTGTACATTACTGAAAGTAAGACAAAGCTGTATAAATACATGGAGTTTGGTAAAAGCTAGAGTGAAATACTCCCCATAACTTATTGTGTTGTTATGCTTATAACAGTAACAAGCAGGACCCTTCATCTCTCCCTAGTGTTCACTGGTGTTTAGATAGAATTCACACACACAGTGATCTCATAAGAGCACAATTTTGCCATAATTTTCCAGGGTCCTGAATAGATTCATGAACATGACTTACAAGTTCTGGTTCAAGAATAGTTCTTCCATGTCTTGGAGAGCATGAAGTTCCCCAAATGTAAAAGTTGTGAGCATGTCATGGACATTTCTACAGGTCAGGTGATAAACACATAAGCTCCACAGACACACTGCTTTGGCTCAGTCTGAGTTCAATCAACCACGGTGGGGACCTTGGGTAAAGTATTAATCCTCTTGTGCCTTGGTTTCTTCATCTGTAACATGGCATTATATTCACCTGCAATTGGGTCATTGCAAGGGCTAAATTAATTAACATGAGCACCTAGAAAAGTGTCTGGAACATAGTAAATATTGTGTTTTTCTTTTGTGGGAATATATCTAATCAACCACAGTCTCATTCTTCCTTCTATTCCTTACTCTCCCAGCCTGGTGTGCTGAAAAGGCCTCAGAGAGCATACCTTAACTGAAACTGTTTCAGTTTGTGGTGCCCAACATTGATTTACAGCTACGGGAGTAGTTGAGAAAAAAATGCATTAAAACAATAAAACTCTGGAAGTTAGAGAGGAAAAAGGAAAAGAAAGGTGGTGGAAGGAGATCTTTTGAAAATCGAAAGGAGAACAGTAGAGTAGAGGAAAGGGACCCAGAGAAGGGAGGAAAGGAGGCAAAGGGGATATACTGGGGAATGATATTACCCAAATTATATTGTTACATTGTGTGCCTATACAAAGATATAACAACAAATCTTACCATTATGTACATCTATAATGCATTAATAAAAATATGGAGAAAAAATAAGTAGATTTCACAATATGGAAGATGCCATGAAACAATGCAAAATGTGCAAGTCATGGCTGTTGCTTCTGGGATAATGAAATAAATCCATTATTCATATATCTGTGGGTGTGGAGATAGGGCAGGTAAACATTGTGCCAATCCGGAGGGCCAGCCAAGACTCTGGACTGGATTGGATTAATAGGGTCATAATTCTGAGCAGCCATGAATTACACCATGTGATGGATGAGCAACAGATCTACATAATCAAGTAGGATGATGGGTAAGATGTCAGGAAATGGACAGATTGAAGACTAATGAGAAAACAGGTACTCCATAACTTGGTTCTTAAGTTTTCTCATTCTCTTAATGGGCATAATGATGGTGCTCATTACCAAGGGCTGCTATAGGAATCAATTGGAATAACAAATATAAAGCTCTTAGGAAAATGCATGTAACTTAATAATAGCAGCTTTGCTTTTGTTTTCATCATTACAACATTAATAACAATAATTAGCATTGTTATGATTAAGGCAATGCAGTGGAGGAAAACATTGGAGTAATGCAGGATTCAAAGGGGTCTTTTGTGAGTTATTCAAGAATCTTACATATATCTGACCTTGAATGTCTGAAGGATACTTAGTCAAGTAGCAGAAGGATTTTTTAGAATTTTATTTTCTATATAACCACTGTTGAATTGGGAATAAAAAAGCAAACAGAAATTTCAGGGAGTAGAAAAATGTGGACCTGAGAGCTTCTTCGATTTTATTCCAAGGAAGACCTGCATCTCTTATTATTTCAGTCACCTGCAATGCTTTCCAAAGGTCTCATTTAAAGGATGTCACTTGGCATATTCCCCTTACCGAAATATAATATAAATGTGGTCTTTGTTTTGTTTATGAACAAAAGACAGTGACTATTATCCTAAACTGGGTATCCTTAGAATGGCTTAAATAAGCATATCATCATCAAATACAGAACTGCCAAAAGCCAATTGCCCAAGTTGAATACAATTTTGTTTTTACTAAAAGACTCATTGCTGTGAACTGAATCATGTTCCCTCAAAATTCATGTTGGATCTCAACGCCCAGTACCTCTGAGCGAACTCTATTTGGAAATAGGTCTTTAAGGAGATGCCTGATTTAGAAAGAGGGGTATCACTCATAATCCAATATGACTGGAATCCTCCTAAGATGTGGAACCCATTCCATGACTACAAAGAAGCCAGGTGAGGATACAGTGAGAAGGTGGCATCTACGCAGCAGGGAGAGAGGCCTCAGGGAAATTAAGGCTGCCTACACCTTGCTCCAACACAGAGACTGTAAGAAACTAAATTTCTGTTTAAATAATTTGGTCTGTGGTACTTCATTAGGATAGCAAGAGCAAACTAATTCCACCTTTCCATAGAGATGTTATATTGATTTTTCACATTATGTGGAACCAAAAGTTCAAGAAATATGGACAGAACTGCACAGACCCTCCTTTCTTTATTCAGGGTTTACAGTAATAAATGTAACACAGCAGTAGACTCATCTGTGGGTGACAAATGTTGAATGTCTGAGTGACCCTCATGTTTACACTCAGGGTGTGGGCACTGAAATACAGGGTTCTACTGCATAATTCCAGCCCTCAGAAATGTGCTGGGGAAAGTGATACAGCTGCTTGGAAAGATCTTGAACTTTCTGTCACTAATAAAGAAATACACATACCCAAAAGGGCATGCTGGTACCTGAGTTCTTATAGTCACAGACATGAATGTACAAAGTTGTCCACAACTTAAAAAGAAGAAATCTAAAGAAAGAAAAAAAAATAGATGGGTGGGGGGAAGAAATCTCCTTCAGGATTCATTCATGGCAACATGCAGGAGTCCAAAGGAATGGTTGTTCACCAGAAATAAGAGGAAGTATAGAAAACCACAATTCTTGCAAAAATCTTTTCTAATATCTTCTGTCTTTTTCACTGGACTAGTGTTATGCATGGGTGTGCCACTGACATATCTACTATAAGCCTCATGTTTTTCTAAAAACTGCAATCATATCTTCTGAAGACTCAGGAGTGATATGGAGAAGCTGCCATATCCACAAAGCTTCCTGAACAAACTAACATCAAGGAAAAACTCAGTGAGGCGAGGAATTGCAATAGTTCTATCTTCCTGCAAAATCTACCTAGTGACTTGTGGAGCCTGTACTTATCTCTCTACCCAGGCACCAGTGTGGAAACCACTAGGACTCTGTGCTTCCAGGCAGCCCAGAGCCACCGCCATTCAACACTGGCTGACCATAGGGAGGGGCATTGTGTGAGCTACATGAAGCCTAGAGGGCTCTCAATCTGCGGGGTCTGGCTGGGAGTGCAGCTGGCCCTGGAAAGAGCATGGCACTTCATCATAGGTTTCATTGCTATTAATGTGGTGAAAAACATAGTCAGCTCCTCTCTTAAATCATAGAAATCACAGGCAGCAACAGTTAATAGGGAATCCACATGTCAGCTCATCCGGGCTGTGTGCTAAAGGAAGCCAGCGACAGCTCCCCTTCACAATGAGGTGAGAGCAAGGCTGCTCTGAATGGTGTACAAGCACACCTTTCTTCCACCCACCCCAGTGTCTGCCCTGCTTCTCTCATTAACATGAGCTTGCAATTAGGAGTCGACGGGCTGGAGCCCCAAGCTCTCCTTCAGGCCTCAGATGTGTCTGAGCCTTTTCCTCCCTTTGTGAAAATGCTGCTGCCCGTTTGAAAAATCCAGAAATAAAGCTGTCAGTTTAAGCACATTAAATCATGAAATGATGAGAACAAAGTCACTAACCGATTCTGTATCCCAACAGCAAATCTCCAGAGGGACATTCTCCTGTCAGAGAAGCTCTTTCTGAAGGTGTCCACCTTTGAAAATATTTTGCACTCTTGAAGATACATTAAATTTTATTAAGTCTAAATGAAGTTTATTTTACTTTATGGGTTTTAATCTGTATTTTAATGCATTATGAGTTGTTATTGACTGACACATCTCTGTCCCTTTTGAGTGTGAGCCAGTGATGCAGCTTATCAAGCAGGCTCTTTAAACAGTTTCCATTAAAATTTCGAAGGCGTCTGCATAGTAAAACCATCCACAGGTATTTATGAATGTGAGGCGCTGTAGCTGAGATGTCCAGACACAGCAGATCTATGGAGGGAGAAATTAAATAAAAAGAGATGAATAAGTACCTGGTGTGGTTTGAACAAACCTACAAATGTATAAAGAACATAAAAAGGGAGAGAGAAAACAGGGAAGGGACAAATAAGAGAGATTATGAATTATAACAGATATGCAGACACTCACATTTTGTCTATAAAGAGGTTTGCTTCCGAGAGGTTCAAGTTAAATGGTTGATCAGTCATTTGATTTGCAAATATGAATAGTGTGACTACTATGTGCCAGGCACTTGGGATGTGATGATAATCGTTCCTGTTTGAAGACTTCACTATCTGGGGACTAAGTCTTCACCTGCACCCTTTCTAAAAATACTTTAAAGATGTGAAGAAAATGAAGGGGAAAATGAAGCCTATTGAGATTGGGCATTGGGATCATTTGGTGGAGGTATTGAAGAATGGATTCCTAAAGGCGATAGTGAGATCCTGATGAAAGAGGACTTAAGGAGGGAGGTGAATTTGTGGGTTTGCTGTGGAGAGGAAAATTGGTCAGGTAGGAAAGTGGTTTTAGGTGGAGAGAGTGGCACATGTCAAGGCAGTGATACAGAAAGGTCTGGGGATGATGGACAGCTCCAGACAACGTAAGTACCAGATAACAACACTGAAGAGAGTGGGTGAAATTGAGGAGGTGGACCTGAGCTTCTCCAAGCCAAGGCACTTATACTACATGTTGGAGTCTTGGTAAGCTGACTGAAGCCGTCTCTTTTTCTTCCTTCCTTCCTTTCTTCCTTCCTTCCTTTCTTCCTTCCTTTCTTCCTTTCTTCCTCTTTCTTTCTTTCTTTCTTTCTTTCTTTCTTTCTTTCTTTCTTTCTTTCTTTCTTTCTTTCTTTCTTT